>VWZD01004949.1:106995-196096 GCA_013396695.1 Sakesphorus luctuosus | reverse complement strand
AGGAGGAGGAGGAGGAGGAGAAGGAGAAGGAGAAGGAGAAGGAGAAGGAGAAGGAGAAGGAGAAGGAGAAGGAGAAGGAGAAGGAGAAGGAGAAGGAGAAGGAGAAGGAGAAGGAGGAGAAGAAAGTTTTGTATGCTAATAATGAGTCAATCAAAGAGTAAAGGAGTGCTAGTTATACTTGCCTCTTGTTTCCTTGGAGGGAAACAAACACAAAGTGCTGCAAACTGAGTCATCTGTGTCTGCTACTGCTGTAGACATAGCAGTGTGAAATCATGTGAACTGACTCTAAGAACAGAGCAAAAGTTTTGGAGAACTGCAAATTTCCCAAATTTTTTTTTTTTGAGGCTCAATTTTATTTTCTAACAAGAATTCTGAAGCAAAAACAATCCACTCAGACTTTACCAGCTTCAGCTAGCAAGAAAAAGAAAGGACACAGCTGTGTTTCACTTTACCTTCCCAGACCCCCGAACTTTGGCATCCCATTTGTTACTCCTGTATAGGAGGCAGGCAGGCCTTTATCTGGCTTCCTGCAGTGCATACCTCTATATCATTCTTGAGCAAACAGACTGAAAGTTGTTTTTATTGGGCCTCAGGGACTACAAAAGTCTCACTGGGTTGTGAACAACATACTTGCAGGCCAAGAGTTCCACTGGGAAAACCATTTAGGAACATTGGCTTCAGAATCAGACTCCATGAATTGCCCAACATATGCTGATAGTAAACAATCAATACAAGAAAAAAAACAACATCAATACTTCATTCTATGTTTTTGAAAACACAGAAAAGTCTGAAGTCACTGATAATGTTAATAAATTAAAAGAGACCAAGACCTTGGTCAATAAATGAGATTGAAAGTCATTGATGGGGTTAAAATAAATGACCTGTTGAGAATATTTTTACAAAACTGTAAAGGCTACTTTTCTTAGGGCTTTGTGTTTTGTTTTTTTCTGAAAAACAAAACTATACAATGCAGGCATGTAATCACTAAAGAGAGTTTAGTGATTACACAACAGTGCCATCATATGTCCAAAGTTCGTGCATTTCAAAATGTCATTTGAGAATCAAAGGGAGACAGAGTAAAGAAAATAAAATAAAATGTTGTATTTTAAGTACATAAATGCTGTAGTACAAAAAGCTTTTGTGCAATCAGATGTTGCACATTTCATGATGGAAACAGTACTGCAGGGTCAGTAATAAAAAACAGTTTGCGTTTAGTTCAAAAAGCTCATAAGAGACTCAGAACTGAAGTTCTGTGTGCACAGAAATTTGATGAGAACAATTACTAGGAAAAAATCCCCTATGCAAGCAGCCTAGAAATAACAACAAGCAACCAACCAAAAACCAAACAATCCCTCCCTACACAGTTTGTATCTTTCTCTTTGCAAGTGTCTCTGTTATTATTAGAGATGAGAAATTTCAAATGTTCTGATTCCTAACATACCTGAAACAACCCTGCATTAGGCTCTGTTGTTGGTTTTCCTAAAGAGAGTCCTTTGCAGTCAAGCCTGTGGCCACTAAAGTGAAGCATCCTCAATGCAATTGAGACTTCTCAATTCTACCAACTCTGGAACAACTTCACAGCAATCTCAAATCGGTTAAGGAAAAGAAGATTCTCCTTATATGAAGCTGAGCATGAATAATCAACCCCCAAACTTTTATTCAGTTGGGTTTAGACCGTTCCCAGCATTTTCAACTTTAGATTTGCTCTAAGGTTTTTATAATTGATAATGTTTATACTGTTTTGTAAAAGTTGCCAGGGGAAATTGAAGATTTTCACAGCAGGATATTGGCCAGGTGAAATTTTTGGCACCTGGAAAAGCAAGGAAGGTAGCTTGCAATTGTGAGATAAGAATGTTGGTTGAATTATTCTGTTCAAACATTTGGAATAGAAACTGTAAGCAAGAGTGACATTTCTCTTGCCATCACAATGTTTCAGAACAGCAACAGAGCACAGAAATGGACACCACTCACACATTTAATATGACAAATAAATAAATTTAACAACTCCTTCATGAAATTTGCTTGGCTGAAGATAAATTATGGGAAAGTCCAACAACAGATCTGATATATGCTTTGCTATGATGACATTATTTATAGAGCAGCATTGTTAATGAAAACTTGTAATTCGTAATGAAGGGATTCAAAAGTTGAAAGACAAATATTAAATTTCAAAAGAAAGTGAGATGAAACATAAGTCAGTGTAAGTTTCCTAAATTGTAAAGATCATCCAAAAATACTGTTTTCTGCATAATTTCATGAGGTAAGGTATCTCATCCACCAGCATCTAATCTGCCACAGTCAGAATCCTGCCTAACAGTGCAAACATATCATCAGNCGGGGCTGACCCTGCTGAGCATCCGAGATCTGACGGAATCGGATGGCAGGGAGGCATTGAACTGCCAGGGGACGGGCCCTACTGAGACTCGAACTCATGACCTTGGGATACAGAGTCCAGAGTTCTCTCCATTACACCGCAGGACCACCTGAAGACATAATCAGACAAATAAAGAAAAAAAAATAAGCATTGTAGAAGCGTTTTGGCAGAATGTCATGTTTCCTGTTGGGTTAAAAAAAAAAATGGAGTGGTGATGGTGAGGAAATAATAATTCTAGCTCTACTGTGAGCTGTTGTTCTTTTAATGATTCTCCTTGAAATATTTACATTTTCTGATGCAAAGAAAACAGGATTTTAACATATGGAATTGCACATATGACTGCTTTGTTTTACAGTTTCTAGAGAGATTAGGTGTTTTCAGAAAAGTTCATAAAGGGATACACAGAACTTTTGAAGAGCAAGAAACATGTTTTGCTAATCACCACTAGCTGGATTTGGCTACTCAATGCAGTAGCTACTGTCATTTCCAAAGAGGAATAGTTATTATTATGGAATGCAAAACTTTAATATTAGGGGGAAGAATAACTTAAATTACTAAAATTCACAAAGTTCATAAACATTTTGCTTCCTCTCTACCACATAATTAACCACTTCAGTTGCACAGGGTTACTCTAAGAGAACCTGATGTAGTTGAAAAGGACATACATGTAAGTCAATATGCTGCTATGATATTTTGATTTCATTTACTGTTTAAAGGGGTTTATGATCAATCTATATGGGAACAGCATCACTGACATAACTATAACAAGTGTATCAAGTCTCTAATATAATTTCAAACAGTAGGATCAGCCAGATTTTTATGATTTATGACGTGAATAACATTATTATTCTTATGAATGTAAAATATAAGCTTTTACTTTAGCAAATAGGAAACAGTTTTAAGGGATAAAGGAACATGGCAAACTTAAATTTTGTTGCAGGAAAATAACTTTGATAGGGACACATCCAATTAGTAGGGGCCAGAAAAAGACTTTGAATGAAGTATATCTAAGCAGCTGAAGTAGATTACAAAAGTAACAAACAACCACCATTCAACTCTTTTCAGAAATTAGCATGTCATACTCTCTTTCCAGAACTTTTTTTGTGAGGTAAGCCAAATGTCTCCATCTTCCCCACAGCTCACATGAGCCAGCACAAGCTCATGAGAACTGCACTAACTGATGTCCTGGATCCTCACCTATATTACAAATATTTTTATGACTGGTTAGGATTTAGTTTTATTTTGATAGAGGAAAGCCACAAAAAAATCTGTCCCTTTCATATACTTCTATTTTTCATTATGCTTTTAATTTTGTGGATTGAGGTTTTACATACTTTTGCAAAGACTCAAATTACAGCCCTATAAGTGCAAATTCCCTCTCAGTTATGTAAGCTCTTTTCCAGCAATGGTGTCAGATAACTTTTGGAGAAGTGAAATTTGATCTAAAGACTTTGCTGACGTGGAAAGGTTTTGCTAATACACCCTGTGGGAACAGCTGACTACTCCCTGGGTTGTGGGAATGACTGTGATTTTTGGATGACACTCTTCAGAATGACTCCACACTGAACATTCTGGTGTCTCAAGCTATTAAGCTCATCCAGAAAAACAACTCAAAAATTCATTAAATATCTTTTTTACCTCTGCTCATGAAGCAGCTGATCTGTCTCCATTTCTTCCGAAGGTTTTGCTTTGATTATTTGTTGGTAGGTTTGTTTTGTTTCTGTTTTTTCCCCAGGGGGTGGGGGTTTGTGTGGTTTCATTGTTTTAGAAGAAACAGCTAAGTTTTCTAACATTTAAAAAAACTACATATTAACAATTCAGAGACTATACACACAGATTCAAAGGTGTAAAACCTTGGAAATATAATCATATGGGCAGAAAAGTTTAATAAAAAAATAAAAGTACTATAGAAAATCACATTAATTTCACTAAAAATAATAAAAATGGGTAAAAAATATCAGTGTTGAGGTATTGAAGAGTCAGTCTCCATGTTGGTGTGACGAGACAGTGTTTTTACAGCGAGCGAAGGGCCTGGCAGTGCTGGGAAACGTGTTTAGGAGAAAAATTAATACAGATTAATTCTGAATGGGTAGAAGAATGAAGAAGTTACTAACCACTAAAAATATTTTAATTATTTCTTTTTCCTTACATTATTTGGAAGCTTACTGAATTTATTAGGCCACTGGCAAGGTTAAAGACTGTACTTTTACTTATTTTTTTTCTAGCCATGTTAATGATTCCAGTGTAAAAAAACCTTTCACTTCAGCATCACCAACAGTG
Source organism: Sakesphorus luctuosus (assembly GCA_013396695.1). Classification (NCBI taxonomy): domain Eukaryota; kingdom Metazoa; phylum Chordata; class Aves; order Passeriformes; family Thamnophilidae; genus Sakesphorus; species Sakesphorus luctuosus. The sequence goes on along the minus strand of VWZD01004949.1, from coordinate 191,442 downwards.
GCAACCACAATTAGTTCCTAATAACACTATTTATGTTTAACCATAAGAAGATATTTAATATGTTTTAGAAGTAGAGGTTAAAGAGCCCACTTGGTACTTTTTTATCATGATTGGAAAGGTGAATTTAGAAGACTAGGACATCACTTCAGAATAAAATATTGAACAATTATCTTTAAAAACAGTTCCATCAAAGGTTTTGAAAGCAGCAATCTTTCTAAAGCCTTCACAAAAATTAATTCCCATATTAGTTTTGTAAATGGCTTCACCTATTCCCAAAATGAATGTTATTTAAATAGGATTTAAAAAAACCATACTTTAATTGAGCCATGAAAATAAAATAAATGAAGCTTCTAATAATTACCACAAAACACTGATAAACCCAATCCATTTTAAAAGAGAATATTGTTTTATCTTTTTTCTGACACACATGACCTTATAGTAATCCAGAATATGTTCATTTTGATAACAGCACAAAATTTATCCCATAAAATGATTATTTTAAATCATTATTGCTTTATCTTATAGGATTTTGCATTTATAGAAGATTGAATATATTACACAGAAAGACATAAAATACAAAATGTGGCCATTTGCCTTAGCAAATTGTTGTATATAGATAATTTCAATAAATATACAAAATAACATATAATTAGCAGGAAATAAGTTCAAAATTTTCATTTTACTTTAAATTTCCACAACCAACATATGAAAAAAGAAACTTGGTTACAGACCAAGAAAGTGATCCTGACTGCACAAATGTACTCTGTTTTAGAGACAGGCTTCCAAAGAAAAAGTAATCTCATAATGTCTACTGTACTATATGAGGAAACACCTTTTCACAAAAGCAGTCAAATGATCATACTAGCCATGCAAAGAAGGATGTTCTCAACTTTTGGAGAAATAGGCTTACAGGAACCTCATGAAATTCAGTGAAGTGCAAGGTCCTGCTCATGGGGAGGAACAACTCCAAGCAGTAATATTTGCTGAGGGCAATCCAGCTGGAAAGCAGCCTGGCAGAAAAGGGATGGAGGCTCCTGGTGGGCACCAAGGTGACCATGAACCAGCAATGTCCTCTTATGCCAGAGAAAGCGAATGGTGTCCAGAGCTGCATCAGAGAAAGAATTGCCAACAGAGAGGTGATCCTGCCCCTCAGCTCAGCACTGGTGAAGCCACACTTGGAGTATTATGTTCAGTTCTGGGCTCTCCAACATGAGAGAGACATGAAGATACTGGCAGTAGTCTCACAAAGGGCAACAAAGATGATTAATGATCTGGAGCATCTGTGCTGTGAGAAACGGCTGAGAGAACTGAACCTGTTTAGCCTGATGAGAAAGCTCTCATCAATGTGTACAAATACCTGAAGGGATGGTGAACAGAAGACAGAGGCAGACTCTGTTCAGTCAAATTTTCAGTCATTCTGGGGAATTTTAAATTCTGTTCTTACAATTTTAGAATAAAAAAGAGGGGAAAAAGGAATTCTTCCTGTCACTGTGGAAGTGCCCAAAGGACAATATCTAAAATGATTTTTTTTTTCTTTCCAGATAATAATGAGAAATACTCTTGAATTTTCCATTATTTAATCTTTTACTAGTATTAACCAATTTACAGACAGCTCTAGCCTCTGTTTTCTGGTGATTTCTAAGTTTGGGATTTTTTGCAGCTTTTATACCAACCTAATTCTCTGTTGTGGAATTAATAGATTTGCAGTTGAGGATCTTGAAACTATAACAAGGGCCTTTTCAAGAGAGATCAAGGAGAAGTCTTTTGACATTGCATTTCCACTAAAAGTTTTACTTGGGAGGTCAGAAACCAAGACAGTCTAGAATTGTGGGAGTTCAAAGAGTCTTAGTGTAGGAGATGCCCACAAACATGAAAATAATTAGCTGTTTCGAGAGGATTGTGTTTAGGGGGACATAATGGGTTTGTGTAATTCCCTTTCTACTAGCTCCACTGAAGAAATTTTTAAAAGCTCTGCATATAATCATTTACCAAAGGAAGCCAGAAAAAAGAATAAATATCACCAGAAAGTAATACTGCAAGATCAAAGAGTAAAATACACAGGGAGAAATCCTGAAGTTGTTATTCATCCTCTCATTCAGGGAAGTCAAAAAACCACATGTTGAGCAGAAATTGCAGATGACCAAAATTTTTGTTACAAATAATGAGTGCAAATTTATGAAAACAGTACTGTCTCAAGCTATGCATTTGATTCATTTGAAAGGAAGGATTTCCAGAAGTACTTAACGTAAATTTTGCTTGCTTCACCTTAAATTAGTAAAGGAGCAGAGGCAGGTCAACAGTGAAAAACTCCAAAAAGTCTCTTACCATTAACTTCAACAGATCTATTTCACGTGCTACAGTCAGGAATGCAAGCAAAGTTGGGTGAGAAAAAGTTCAAAATCTCACAGTAAAATCAGTATGCAAGTCCTTATTGCAACTAGAACAGCACCAAAAAGGCACTAGAGAGTTTTCATTTCTGCTTTCATTTAGATTTTAATAGAAGAGAATAAAACACAAAGACCAGAGCTCTTAGTGAGACAACCATATGACCTTGTAAGATTGATAAGAATAATTAATTGTTAGTTGCAGATTATATGAATCAATTGCGGAAGATTTTTTGTGTTGTTACTTTAGAGACTGCACATACAAAACCTGTTTTTGGCACTCCATAGAGGGAAAGCTGGGGCAAGATGACAAGATCCCTAGGAAAAGAAATTGGGATAGAAGTTACATTCCCAAAAATGCCTACACAATTTTTTTTTCTGGGAACAAGGACGAAACAGGGTGGAGACCAGCCTGCTTTTCTACGGCTATATATCTGTGCCCCATGAATTAATGAATTATCTAAATACCAGTATAGAGTATTGAAGAAAATATTGAATTTTCAGGGAAAAAAATGGAATTATTCATTAATTTGCATTTAACTCAGGTAATAGTTCAGGGAGGGGAAAAAAATTAAACACAGGTATTATGTTATTATCATCATGATTTTCTGAGCTAGTGCAAATTTCAAATAAAAAACATTTTCTTGCATGTTTTGCATTGGAGTGACGTTTTTGTTTAAATAGGAAAGAAATTAAAAATAAAAGTTAAAATTTTATCTTATAATTAAAAAATATGTCATTTCCAGTAGCATCACTTAAATACATATTTTTATGGTTTATGTTGATCTCTGAAAAAATATGCAAAGTTTTCTAACACTAGATTTAAAAAAAAATGCCCAGGTCTACCAGTCAGTGTGTAGCTGGGCCAGCACAGGGTATGTCAAGGTACCTGTGCTGGAGAAACTGATCCATGTCAGGGTCCCCTGGCATCAGAAATACAGCCTTGCCTTGCAGTACCAGGAATAAAATGAATTTTCTTAAATAGAGAGTTCTTTCCTATCCTTAATTTGCATTTGAACTTGAACCCAGTCTGAAACATTCAAGTTACACATGCATGTGGTCCATCTTCACCAAACTCTGTTGTCTGTTCTTCCCTTCTGCATAAATAGGACAAGAAAATCTCAGGAAAAGCTTTGCAAGAGAAAAAGAAAGACAATAAAATTCATCAGTGTACAGACAGCATAACAACGATCTGCTGGCTAAGGGGAAGCCTTCCTCAGTCCCCTGGGACTGTCAGCAGGCACAGTCACATACACCACCACAGACATGTTACCATCCTCCCTAGCCACCAAGAATTTCTGAACCAGTGTGACCCATCCTACTTTCTGCATCCATCATGACCAGAGTCTGAACTCCCAAGTGATATTCCTGGGACTTATTCTTAGGAGGGCTTCCTTGAAAAAGCCTCCTATTATCATGCTACAGAAAGATAATGATCTTCAGAGCCATCATCCTCATATAGAAAGACTTAAACTGGTGGGAGTAAAAGAGAATTTTTTTTCCTATTTTCCTCAAAGGGCCTGAAACTTCCTGGCATATTGAAAAGGCAAGAGAATTTATAACCTCATAGTATGCTGAAAGCTCAAACTGAATATTTTCACAACCAATTTATGAGTTCGTCTCCCACCCAAAATGAGTTGCAGAAATTTACACAGAAATAATTGAAACAATTAAGAACAAAGTCTCCTTTTTATAACAGACAAATAGCTTTTCACAGCCACAAATATTACAGAACCATTGTTTTGATCATCTTCATTATCAGGAAACCCATTTCTATATCCTGTCTTTGGCTGCACAAAGATATCATACCAGAAAAATTGTTCCTTCCATCCATGTAGACTCTGATCACTAATTTTTCCACTGTATTAAAACTTGGAAACAAGAAATGGATGATTAACATTGTCCCAGTTTTATTATCACCTCTTCTCAATGCAGGGTTAAAATTCTAGGTGTCTAAAAAGCGAAACACTAAAAGATAAACAACTGGTCAAACCTTTCTTTCTCTCCACAATGAAACTACTAACACCATAAGCCCATTTGTGCTTGGAACATCAAGGAAGCTCCAGATTAATGCCGTTTCTTGTTTCTGTTAACTCACAGTAGATATATTTAAGGATGAGATTCAGTAACTGCCTAAACAGATCCAAAATCAGGAGTTTCTTTTGTTTCCATTATAAGTCACCTGATAAAGTAATGAGGTGATTCTAGAATTAATATGAACATGGTTCCCATCATCTTATCACAAGAATACTGGTCCAGATGTAAAGAGGGGAACTAGAAGATGTGGCATGAGTGAAGACGTTGTGTTTTAGATTAGACTAAGATGCCTTATAGCTATATCCTAAATCCAGAGCTTTGCATGAACTTTAAGCAAGCAACTCTGTTGTGAAAAGCAAGCTTACTTTAGTCCTGGCCATTAAACCCAGCTCTGCACTATCCTTTCCTGTACAGCAATGTAGGAGTTTAGTGTTTGGTAAACTTGATCCAGACTAGCAATACCACCGGGTCAGCTCTTTACGTCTTCACAATTGCTGCACAGATGCTGACAGGATGGGAGGGAAGTGGGCTGAGGGCAAGATTGCTTCTTCCAGAACATGACAGCATGTTTGGAGAAACTGTGAGCTGTCACTGACTAGGGTGGTCCCAGCTGCTGTTTCATTTCCTTGCATCAGATGTAACTAATCCACAGCTGCAGGATGAGTCACTTTAGCAACCTAATCTAATGGAAAACTTAATTTTTGTTTGCTTTGGGTTTATGCTTTTAGTGGTAGGCTAAATTTCTGTCATTGGATCTGACTCAAGGGAAATACTGGACACATTCAGCCAAAAGCAGGAGTGGAAGAAGGGAGGCAGTTTCTTTTAACACAGCTCACATTCATAGAACATTAGAGGTAATGTAATATCAGATCCTAAATGGCAGAAAGTATCTGTTGACTACTCTATGCTGTCCACTTCAGTGGATTTTAGGCTAACTGAACTCAGTTTGCTACTGAACTTGTTATAAATATGAAATTCTGGTCTTATTTAACACTGGCATAATCTCCAAGAATTTCCATTTTCCCTTTTTCAGAATATAATGGTCTGGATATATCAAGGACTTCCAGTAGGGACTTTTCAGCAGCAGAGAGGTTTATAACATTACCATCTCTCACCCACTGTCAGCCGTTTGTTCCCACACTTCTCTTCTACCAGCTATATTAACACAACTGTTTAACCCTTCCCTAAGCCAGATCTGTGAAATCATGTAGGTAAAGGAAAACAAACACTGTTTAAAATCCCCCTAAATTAAATAAATACTTGTAGCTTTCTACACAGATCGTTTGTATATTCATTTGAATAAGCAGTGCAAGATGTATGGGGATAGAAATGTTCAGCAGAGTTACAGAAACATTAAGAGGAAGCAGCCAAAGGGCATCTTTGATCCCATTTGCTTTTGGTTCCAACAGAATCATTCAAATGTCCTGAAAATGACTTGTTTAACTAAAGCTGTATAAACACAAAACACCTCTCTAACTACTCATAAAATGATTTAGAAGTTTTACTTATTATTTTTAGTTACAAAGTTAAGAAGTCCAGCTTCTGAGCTTAGACAATCCTGTCTAACCCACAGGACTCTGACAGCTGTGTTGAAGTTACAACAAAAGCAAAAAAACAGTGTGCCTTGTACTTTGCTCTCCTCATCAATTGTCAGGTCCAAACTACAAATTTTAAATCAGCTGATATTAAAAAATTGTGCATTCCATTCACAATGCACACACTGCCACTAAAACAATTTCCCCCTGACAGTAACACAGTATGTACTGTACGGATAAGTGTGTGCCCAAGATACCTCTTTCTAATTTGCAGCCTAAAGACATAACAGGGGCAAGAGGAAGGACTGGTAAAAATGAAAGCACTGTGGCCAGTTGCCAAAGGTTACAGATCATGTTCCACACCTTACTAGTATAGTTTTCTTTTGTTTGGAATTTCACCTTAGATCCATTTCAAATTCTTTTTCTCCCTTCAATATCAATGGCACAATTTATTTTTATCATAATACTTACAGTTTCTCAAATATTCTTATTAAGCTGTCTATATAGCCCTTTTCCTAAAGAAATTCATACTCAGCTTTTGAATGCCTCTGATCTTAAGGTAAGTACCTATACCATAAATTTACATCTACTCCTTGACCAGAAAGTTTTGGTGCCAAGGCAGATTAAGAAGTGTGTGTCCTACACCTAAAAACCCCACATCTGTAGACACTTTAGGCCATTAAAGATTCTTCAATTTTTTAACAAGGAGTATCTGCACTTTGGCAAGAATTCTGAACTCTTTAGCAAGCCAGTAACTTGGAATACAAATAAAAATTCTCTCTCATTTGAGTACAACAGTGGACCAAAACTGTCTAGCTTTTGCCCAAAGTTACTTTCACTTTTTCTGTTCCATAAGCAGTTTAGAGGCAGGCTTTGGCCCTTACAGTGTCATGCAGCTCATGTATGGGCTTTAAAATTATGTTCAACAATTTGAATTTAAAGTGTTAATAATGTGTTTACTAGCTAAGTTCTTCTGGCAAATTAAATCAACTATCTTAAAAAAGGGATTTCATTAGTGATTCTTATTGAGAGTTTGCCTCATTGGTATTCTCCTCCATCCACTGCAACAATGTGATGCATCTGTTTTAATTTTTATATGACTACAATTATTTTTGTTGTGGGGGTTTTGTTGGGTTTTTTTTTCCTATTGACACTGTGTGGGAAAAGAAAAATTGGGCTTTAAGCTATATTTGGATCACATGGCTTGCTTCACAGTGGACCTCACAGATCCTTGGCTATTCAAGTCTCCTTCAGCTCTAATTTCAAGATAACCCTTCAGACACCCTGCATAAAAAAAGCAACAATCATTTTATGTACCAGAACAGCCCACTCACTTCTCAGGGAACCTGGAAACAGTCCTTGGTGGAGAACAGTATATCCATTTTATATGTTTCCAGGCACTAAAATTTTTCTTTGGTGAAGTGTGTGCTTAGTTTACCTGTGGGAACTTTTTTATTCCTTCTATGTCCACCTTAGAGACAATTCTTAGAGATCTTTTAAAAAAAAAATTACTCACATATTGTTTGTTGGGAAGAAACATTCAGAGCCTCTTAAACTTTTTTTTTTCTGGTAGTTTATGTGAATTTCACAGCTTAGGGATTCATTAAAGCAAAGCCAGATAGTAAAAGTGACCAGTTCTGAATTGTTCTTTAGATTCATGAAGACATGGATTTTTTGGACCCTGAGAACCTCATGATATATGCACCACAAGTATCAGTAACTGTAAAATCTAGGTCTAAATCTAAGTTTCAGTAACAATTCTAGTCATGTGGATGCACACTTTAATTCAGCTTATTACAAGCACAGAAAAGTTCTGCACAATAAATGCCAAAGTTAATTCATATTCAGATTTAGACTCTGCTCATTGAGGTACTCAGGTCTCAATTCACGTCACCCTGGGTACTGAGCTGGACAAACACAGTGCAGTGTGTCCTCAACCCAGCCCACTGCATCACCATATAATTGATGACAGAGCCTCTAGGAAAAAGAATCAACCTCAGTACCCACCCATATATTTTACATAAACTGAATTTAAACCAAATTCTTTTCTTGTGCTTGTAATTTTCATCTCTCTATATGTCAGTGGCTACTCAATAAACCACATCCATGGCGAGTTCTCAGGCACATCAGATTCTTCAGGCAACAGATTTATTGCTCAGATTTTTGTTCTTTTTCCATTTGCTTACAAATATTGATAATAGCTCCCTGCAAATCAAAGTGAGTTCCCTCAATTTTGTATTTTTCCATTGCTAATTAATACCTATCACTAGATGAGGCCTAAGGGTCTCATTCAGGATCCATTTGCAGTGTGCTATCAAAGCAAAGGGTTTGTAACTTAAACAGCTTACTGCACAATATTTGCCAGAACGTTGAAGAGAACAATACACAGAAGTGTTGTACAGGGAATAGACTTCGTTTTCTTCATAAGAGCTAGCCTGGTACTTTGTTTTGGATTTGCAAAAAAACCCAGTCTGGATAATGCAGGGATGTTTTCACTATTGCTGAGCAGTGTTTTCACAGCATCAGGGCCTTTTCTGCTGCTCACACCATTTCAGTAGAGAGGAGGCTGGGAGTGCACAAGGAGTCTGCAGGGGATGCAGCTCGGACAGCTGACGCCCACTGACCAGAGGTATATTTCCCACCATAAGACGTCATACCTCACAATAAAAGCTACAGGAAAGAAGAAAGGGGGAACATAAGGAGTTATAGTGTTTGTCTTCACAAGTAAAATCTATATGTGATGGAGACCTGTATTCCTTGAAATGGCTATGCATCTGCCTGCCAGTGGGAAGTAGTGAATAAATTCCTTATTTTATTTTGCTTGTGCACACAGATTTTTTTTCCCTATTAAACTGGGGATTTTTTCCTACCTACAAGTTTTTACACTTTCACCCTTCTGATTCACACCCCCATGCTGCTGAGGGGATGTGAGTGAGCAGCTGGAGGAGACTTGACTCCCCACTGAGGGTAACCCACAAGTGTATTTTCTGCTGTCATCAGAATCTATTAGGTGATATAACAACCTGTGAATTTCATTTTTTTCACGTACTACCAGAATATTTTGCCATTCACACACACACAAAATAAATCTGAAATGTTTCCTTTTTATTGAAAATAGCATTTTACTTCATCTAAGCCAGTGTATAACCCTCAAAATACATGAAAATATATACTTTCCTATAAAAAGATAAAAAAATTGAGCATTACCTTTTGTTAAGATTTCAGTTCCTTCTGCTTTTTTATAACTGTTTTGCATAATTGTCACTTCTGTATCCTGTATAACCTGAAGATCAGTATCAAAGGAGGCACTGACTAGCGAGAAGTGAAGAAATATAATCAGATAATTATATACTCAACCTGGCTCTTCTGTTATACCCCCTCTCCCTTGTTTTTATTTTGGCCATGACCACTGCTTTGCTTGCTGATTTTACAAACCACAGACCAAACTAACTTCTCCTTTACAGAGATAGTCTGTTTTCTCTCACTTGGGAAATAAATCTGTTCCTACAATATTTATTTCCTATATTACAACTCTTCGTCTTCTTTAAAAGGGAGAAAAAAGAAGATTAATTAAGCCCAGTGGTGCCAATACAATTTGTGTTTCAGCTGATAGAGATACACAAGAGGAAGCTTTTTCCACATACATGAAAAATGAAATAACTACACAGGAAAAAAAGGGTTTCAGCATGCTGAACAGAAGTTATAGATGCCTCAGGAAGTGGCATCAGTATTTTTAAGATATCAGTTAAATTAGATACTGATACCAAGTCACTGATGATGGGGAAATTTTCATCTATTGACACTATAACCATGTCAGGCTTTAATTTAGCCTTCAATATAATGTCCTCATCAGAGTTTTGTAACTCTTAATAATAAAATATCTGCCAATAATACTGATATAAGTACTATAGATCGCATCTCAACATTTATTTTTGTTTTAAAAAATATTCTTCCTTGAATCTATTTTGAATTTACCCTCTTTTACTTTACAAGTATTACCCATTGTCCTGTAGCAACAGGTCCTGTTAAAACCTTTCATTCTTATAGCCCTCTTTAAGTACTGGAAAGCCACTATAGGTCTGCACAGACCCTTCTCTTCTCCAGGCTGAAACACCCCAAATCTCAACCTTTCTTCATAGGAGAGTGTTATAGTTTAAGCTGTCAAAATGCCAACTGCCTGGTACTTAGTCAAAAGGTCCACTCCCAGAGAAGGAGAGTGAGGGAAAAAAACAGAAATGAGGCTTTGGACATGGTGAAGTTCTTATATTTATATAGAGAAGTGGAAAGCTTAACACCAAATATGAAATAGCACATAGTGACAGGAAACAACAACAGGCTCACCGAGGTCGCCCCAGCTAACAAGCAGAATTCAGAACCAACCAAACCTCCTCCCCAAAGGAAACCTCCCAGCAACAGGGAAAAAGGAATTAACAAGAATATGCTCACTTTCCTAGGTAAACAGCCACACAGGCCGGCAGCAGGAACCGATATCAGCAGTCAGGGAGTAGGAACCCTCCTGGTCCGAAGCATGGACCGAAAAAGCAGAAACTCTTCCCTCTTGGCTTGTTATACTCCTCGATGCTTCCTAATGATGTCAGATGATATGAAATACCTCTTTGGCTGCTTAAGTCAGATGATACCTGTCCCCTCTAATCTGCGTCACGTCCTTTGAGGCCTGCTGAAAACTGAGGCTTAAATGGGGACCTATGCTGACTAGAGCCAAAACTACTACAGAGAGGTGTCCCATCCCTCTGATCATCTTTGTGGCCCTCCTCTGGTCATGCTACAACAGGGCCATGTCTTTCCCATGCTGGGGATCTCAGAGCTGGATACAATACTCCGAGTGGGGTATCACAAGAATGAAATAGAAGAGCAGAATTAGCTCCCTTGACCTGCTGATCATGATTCTTTTGATGCAGCCCAGCATACAGTTTGCTTTTCAGAATGTGAGTGCACATTGTCAGTTTATACAGTTTTTCATATACAAAAATTAGATTAAATTAAATTTTGGAATTCCCTTTCCTTGCCCATGTACAAGGATCCCAGATTTTGAAAATGGCCTTATTTTCCCTCCTCTCTGTCAGATTTGTGAAGCATGGTTTGCAATTCCCCATCCAAAACACCTCATTTTAAGCATGACAGTCAGTCACAGTGTGTCTTGGAAGTCATGAACAAATGTTAACTGCAAATGGTTGAAACTAGGGTTGCACAGGCAGCCAAGTGACAGTCCTCAGGTTATGGCAAATTTTGTGTGTTGAAACAGTGCACTGGGAACTCCTGAGTGAAAACCAGTCATATTGCACCTCCTTTCTTCTCGTAGCAGTTTGCTCCAAGTGGCATGGAGAGATAACTGTAAATCTGAGGAAACTGCAAGATATGGCTACTTATAGCAGGAAAAATAATCAGAGCAGAAAATTAATAAGGAGGGAGTCAGAGAATCAACAACGAGCCTCTACACAGTAACCATATATGTAATTCACTAAATAAATGAATAAATGCTTGGTGAAGATCTTACCTCTGTTTTGCAATTATTTCATGTACTTTTCACAAGAAAGTGATATATGAATAATGAGAAAGGTGGGAAAGTGGGTAAACAGGGATAAGTCAGTGAATACAAGGATCAACACTTGGAAGCAGTCACTTACATGCAAAGCAAAAAAGCTGCTAACAGCAGTGAGAGCCTGGATGTCAGAAATGTTTAGTTTAATTCTTGTGAAATTTCATTACACAACTAAAGTCATAAGTGTTTTCTGTACATGTAAGATCCCCAATCTGCTCAGTAGAGCAGCTCTGTTTTGCAGCTTTTTGCTCTACAAACCCAGGGGCAGAAATTGTCTCAAGCTAACCCAATGAAATGCTTATATCTCACTATGGCCTGTAACAGGTAGTATAGGTAGTGTAGAGCATGCTTTTACAGATACCACAGTATAAATGGTGTGTTCTGGGAAATATATGCTCATTCCCTGATGCATCCACATAAATGGTGTGTTCTGGGAAATATATGCTCATTCCCTGATGCATCCACACATGGCTGTGAGAATGGACAGCAAAAGTATTAAGTTTGCATAACACCACATTAACACCTCTGCTAAGACAAGATTCACTTGGGAGAAGAGCAATCTGTAGCACTTGTGTATGAGATGAGGATCATTCTCCAAACGCTGTCAGAAAGAATGAGCACATAATTTATAAGCCTCCATTTAACTCTATGTCCTTCTAGTACCAGGAGTTTGCCTCCATGATTGCAGCATGCTGCTGTGTACATGAGTAGAAATCTGTAATTCAATATATAGATCTGAAGATTTTGCTGCGTATTGTGCAATGTCATCATAGTTTGCACGAAAGTACAAGTGTCAGCTGCACTTGAAATAAAAAGGTAAAGAAAGGAATCACAGTAGGAAAATGGCTGAAAATGTTGCACACACAGGGAGTGTGGAAACCAAATGGGAGAAGACAAAGAAGTTTCTGAGTACTGCTTTCAAAACTGGCAATGATTTAACTTAAATTCCTAGTTAGAGTCATATTTAAATTTAGAATTACTTATTTCCATTCAGCTTGAACTTATGTTCAAGTATACTTAAACTAGCCCAGGACAACTATCTGTCTTCCACCCTATAATAACCATTATTTTTTAACAAGTCTCAAAACAAAGCTTCTAACAGCACAGATTTTATACTATGGCAAGCATATATTTTTCTGAAAGTTTAATTTAACTTTCCAACATTTGGGACACACCACTATGGACCAGGAGATCGTTTGACCACATCTATTTCATTTTGATTAAACAGACAGCAATTTAGATACTCATTTAAAGGAAGCAATTTTTTACAGCTCTGCACAGACTCACACCCTGACAAACCATGATTTTCCAGCAAAAAGAAAAAGAACTTAAATCAAGTTTTAAAGCCAGTTCCAAAACCTTTATCTGAATAAAAGTTGATTTTCTTGACATACCTTCCAGATAGTGCCCATAAGTTACAGTGATGAATATTAACCAGCCGTTAGTGCCCTACTCTGGGGAATGCTGCTTTATGAAGATGCTGTCCTTAAGAGAATGTTTTATTGGTATCTTTGAAACTGCTTTTTCAGAAAATGTGTCAAGAGTTTCAAAGGCTGGCAAAACACAAGAGGCAATTTAAGAAAAAGTCATAAAGCCAGTTTCCCCAAACCATTTTACCTAGGCTTTCAGATACATTGGATTATCCTTAATTCCTAACAAAATCTAGTATTTTCAACTGAATTGCAGTGTTCTTTGGTGTTTCGTTTTGGGGTTTTGTTTGTTTGTTTGTTTGTTTTTCTTGTTTGGTTGGGTTTGGTTTGGTTTGGTTTGGTTTTTAATGCAGGACCTTTGAAATACAAGCTACATGGTCCTTTTATGCCAAAAGACAGTTCAAACTCTTTCCCAGTAATGTGGAAGCCCCTCTTCTACTTTCATAAACTATGTGATTGGCCTCTGCTTCCACCTCCAATAAGTTACTTTCCCTTTCTCAATCTGACAAACTTTACTGAAGTGTTGTCGTTATGCTATCTTTATTCTCTGGAATATAAAACTTTGAATTTGGTTTGATTTACAAGATTGGAGTGGGGGGTTTTTTTCAGCATTTTTGCATCTTCATTAGGATCATTTATATTTCTCAGAGAAAACTGGAAGAAAAGGGAAGTGTTGGTACTTCTACACACCCCTCTTCATTTAACAAGGTGGTCCATTATGCAATAAACAAGTCATGTACGTCCTTAAATTCCTTATACCTTGTATTTTATATATGTCTATAAACTTATTCATCTTCAGTTCACTTGTAGGCCAAACTACAGAGGATATACAATAATAATTTAATGCGTCATACAGAATATATTTCAAAAAGAACTTCCAGTGCATCAGAAAAAAATAGAAGCTTCAAAATATATGTGTATATATTTCTTCTGTCTGGATCTTTGACAAAATAATCACTGCTCATATTTTTTTCTTTTGTATGAAAATAAGTAACAGTGCCTGGAGTGCTGTCATTTACTGAAAGGCTTCCTGAAAAGGAAGAGATTGATTGACTATGACTGCTACCACTGTAAATACTAGAATAGATAATATTTCAAATAATGAATTTCCATGAAAGAATTAATTCTTTCTGATAGCCATCTCCCTCCAAGACATGTTAGCTCAAGGCTATTGAGTGGGATGATTACTCCTAAATATATTAATACATCCTGAATGCTCTTTAAGATTAAAAATTGAAAACAGTTTTGATGCTGTGTTCTTTGTATCTGCTGGTATGTCTTAGCACGTTAAAAGTGCCAAAATAATACCAGATTTTAAAACTTTCCTTATAGAAGGCAGACATTGCAAGTTTGAAGCAACTTCTCTACCTTTACATTCCTACCTTAGAGTCTTCACATTGCAACGATTGACTCCGCACAGTTGTGAAAACCTTCTAGCAAAATCACAGTGATAAGCTTGAGTTTTCTTGGTTAAGCTACAAGACATAAACTTGACAGGGACCTAGGGCAGTGTATAAATGAAGATGTCTTGGTTTGATCAGAAGCAGTGTGGCCAGCAGTACTAGGGCAGGGATCGTCCCCCTGTGCCCAGTATTGGTGAGGTTGCACTTCAAATCCTGTGTCCTGTTTTGGGCCCATCACTACAGGAAAAACCACTGAGGTGTAGGGATATGCCCAGAGAAGGGCAGTGAAGCTGGTGAAGGGTCTGGAGCACAAGTCTTATGAGTGGCTGAGGGAACTGGGCTTGTTTAGCCTAGAGAAAGGGAGGCTCAGGGAAGACCTTATTACTCTCTACAGGTACCTGAAACGAGGTTGTAGCAAGGTGGGGGCCGGTCTCTTCTCCCAAGTAACAAGTGACAGGACAAGAGGAAATCACCTCAAGTTGTGCCAGGGGAGGTTTAGATTGGAAGAGGCTGCCCAGAGAAGAGGTTGACTCACCAGCTCTGGAGATATTTAAAAGACATGACACTAAGGGACATTATTTATTCCATAATGGTTAACTCAATTATCTTATAAGTCTTTCCTGCTCTAAATTATGTTGTGAATCTATGGTTCTTTGTTCTCTCCTTTTGGACTACTTTAACATCCTCAGATGTACAGTTCTATGACAGGACACGCTGATGTCATGGGAAACATTACTGAAGATGACAGAACTCAAAAAGACCTGGAAACAGAAGAATCTTCATGCCTTCTTTGTTTGTTTTTTTTTCTTTTTTAAACTTGTAATAAACCAAAACTATCATAGGTCATATGCCTACACCTCAACATTCAAAGCTTCTTTCTTCAGGATGGACACCAAATCATTGAGCCATTGCCTCAGGTTGCACTGCTGCTCAGGTTGCACTGCTGGTTGTGGCTCACACTTAGAGGAAGTTGTAATGATAAAAAATTCTCAGCTCTATCTTTATTAAATGCCTCAGTACTACTTAAGAAGCCCCAGGGTAAGAAGTCTTTTTGGTGTTCTCACATGGCATACTTCTGTGAGAACCTGTAGGATCCACTGCAAAGAAGTGTAACTAATCATTAATAGCAGAGAGAACATGCTGTGCATTCCAGACTGAAAGCATAGAAAACTGTAAGAATACTGTGTAAGAATAACTGTGCCACAGTTGCATGATGAATAGTGCAGACTGTCAACCTGTTCCCCACCCTACATGCTAATGGCTGAGTCCACCTTCCAAGTTTTCATTCAGGAGACTTGAAACACCATTATGTACTGTGCTGATGTGACACTGCCAGTGAGACACCAAAGACAGTAATCTGGAATTAGCTAGAAAGTCCTGAAGAAAGTAGAGGATGAGGGAGAGAAACTCACAAGCATGGGACCAACTCTCAAGAAACTAGACTTCTGTTGTTGGCCCTTGGTCAGCTGAACAAAAGTGGGTTAAAGAACTTCATTTCCTATGGCCAAAGGATTTAATTGTTGTGAAACAGCCACTCCAATGATATCATCAAGACTACTGCATCCCAAAATACCACGCAAACTATAGGGTGGAAGAAAGACAGAAAAAATACTTCAGGTCTCCCTCTTTGCAGATGGATCACATAACTACAAGAATATCGCATAAAAGAAATCACATTCTTTTTTATCTTTGATAGTGTCCTGAAAAGAGATATTGATGGATGTGTGTTTATCTAAGACAAGTTTCCAGATTCACAACCTTGAAGCCTTTCTTGTATTTAAATGCCTAAATACCTACTACGATAAAAACCTTCTAACTCTTAGAAGGTGTAAAATAATGGCACTTGCACCTCTTCAGGACTTCCAGTGAACTGTTTGCTTGACATATTAAGAGTCCTTTTTCAATTTCACATCTAATTTGGGTTCACAAATCAGCAATGGCAGGATTTCCTGGCTCCATCTAAGTTCCTTAGTGCTTTTTTGTTCCCTTTCCTCAGGCTTCTGTAGGCTGTTGCAACACTGCCCATTGGGTTGACCGTGTGATTGAGTTGACTGGTTTTCCATTAATCTTGACCTGTTCTATGACTGAGTTTTCCTCAACATGAGAGCCAAACCAAAACTTTAACAAGGCTGTTGTAGTGAACTAACTGCATTATGTATGAAAAATATCAGTATGAAATTGGCCACAGACGTTCAAACTGTCTTGCTTACTTCCTACCTCTCTGACTTTTTGAGATGCTTTTTGGTATATTTAGAGTGCAGCTTTCAGAGAATGCTCCTCTTAGGATTCCAGGATTGACCTGCATCTTTGAAAGCCAACAGCTTTGTCATGTGTTATTCAGTGATTTATTAAGCAAGATACTGTTCTGGTCATACCTTTATTGCAGTAATTCTACATGCAACATATAGATACATTTTAAGAATCAAATTTGGAATAGAATAATGCTTTCTAAGAATGTTCATGTGTTTATATAGAAATTTTACAGGGGGAGAAAATTTTGGGGGCAAGGAAACATCTGGAAGTTATGTTTCCATAAAACAAGGAAGAGAATTTCCCAAAATAAGCAGTAGTAAATTATTCAAAGCTGGGTGGGGCTTGACATAATTAAGACCTTGCATTCTAACTTCAGCAGTCCCAGAAGAAAACAATTGCCGATCGCCTCAAAGCCTGAATTCAGTACCAGGAAAATCTAAATATGTAAAGCTCAAGACTGCTTTGTTCACTGCTGTTGCTGCAGGGCTTTTGTCTATAATCTAGCAATTACAATATTTGCCTAGTACTATGAACAATTCCCTATACAGCATTCTGCAGCCCAGCCTGATGCAAACAAGCTCAGGCCACTGTGCCAGATTCTGTCTTCAGATACACATGCAACAATCTCGCCGATACATGTAAGACAAATTCTTTTACAAAGAAAAATGAGAACTTTTTCCACAGGCTTGGATGCCAGTCCCTATCAGCACTAACAGAGGTAAGGTATAAATGGAAAGAGGGAAAGCATGTCATTAACCCACTACAAAATAAAATAATAACAAAATGTAAAATAAAATAATAACAAAATGTAAAATAAAATAATAACAAAATGTAAAATAAAATAAAATAAAATAATAAATAAATGAATAAATAAAATAAAATAATAACAAAATGTAAAATAAAATAAAATAAAATAATAAATAAATGAATAAATAAATAAATAAATAAATAAAATAATATTGAGAAAGCTAATAATGTGAGGGTAAAATTACAGTACTTAGTTCAAATATGTCAACACAGCCATTTCACATCTCAAAGTTTTATAAGAGAATCATATTCAGCAAGATTTGTAGCTCTCCTTGGAAGGCTGTGAATCTGTAAATCAAGGAGGAATTTGATCAATGGCTTAAAAATAAAGTTTTTTTTTTCCAGCCGTATAATACCAACAAAATTCATTTCACTTGTGTTTTACAGAGCACTGCCTCTGTGAGAAAATATGAAAGGACATAAATTAAGAAAAAAATGTGAGTAAAGCTAGAAATAATTCATCATTATTTTACGCTACCAAAGTCATGGCGAGGCTTCATGAATGAAGATTTGGGAAGGGCTCTACCCACGTGGGTGTGTCCTTCGAGCCTGCGCAGTGGATTTTTTAGGTGAAGCACAGTGTGCGCAGAACTGGCCCCACCCTTTAACTCCTCAGGTTCATCTGCCACGGCCAAGTGAGCTTGGACAGTGACAGTGAAGTCCTCTGGACTAGAACCTATAGCCCCCGGTATTCCCAGGAGGTCTCCTATCCAAGGACTAACCAGGCCTGACCCTGATCAGCTTCCAAGATCTGACTATAAAATGCACTTATTTTATTCAGGGGGAAAAAAAAAGAAAAAGGTTTTCTTTTAGGACAGAATAATCAGCACCTATGAACAATGATTCTCCAAAGTAACTTTTTATACAGCATTATTAAGACTAATTGAAATACAAAAGTAAAAGAAGACTTTCCCATGAAGTTTTATACTGTATTTTCTAAATAAAAGGGAAAATTGTGGCAAAAATTTGCCATTCTAGAGGTATCTGCATGTGGTTTAATTGCTCAAAGTATACTGCATTTTTGATTAGCAACTACTAGAAATATTTATTAAAAATAAGTATTATTTGTAAATGATTAAGCTATATTTTCAGAATTCATCTTCAACATTTCTCTAAAGCATGAAAACTTGCTTACTAATTACTGAACATAACATATTCCTGAGGCATCTTCACTAATATTTTGATACCAATTTAAAAGTACCTTTTAGTCCAGACTCACTACTGAATTTCAGAAATAAGACTCACTCCCAAGTATCTATATTCTTTTTTTTCTGTATGGGAGTTGTACAAGAATATTCACTTTTATAACTTGGTTAAAAAAATTCATCAAATTGTTTTTCTTTATAAAATCTGATTTTAATATAAGGAAAAAATAGTAACTGTTCTTGTGTACAAGCTGCTCTATGTTGTGTACCGTGTAGAAAAGAAGGAAAAAAGCCCAAACATGTAAGTTAACATCACTTAGATCACATGCAAACTAAGGTTGATGATACACCATAAACCAGTATGCTGAGGTGGGGAAGTGGTTGAGAGGAGACACAGACAAGATAACTGACCTAAATGACAAAAGAGATATTCCATACCATATGGCATTGCACTCAGCAATAAAAACTAAGAGAAAGGAGGCAGAAAGGGGAGATATTTGCTATTAAGGTGTTTGTATTCCAAAACAAATGAAGGCCCTACTTTCTAAAAAGTGGATGGACATTTCCTGCTGATGGGAGGTAGATAAAACAATTATTCTTTTGTTTTTCTTTGGCTTTGTGTGCAGTCTTTTCTTTCCTTTATTAAACTGATCTTATCTCATCCATGAGCTTCATCATCTTATTTTCTTCTCCTGTCCCTCTCAGAAAAGGAGAGATAGAATGGCTCAGTCGGGACCTGACAGTCAGCCAAAATTAACCCACTACAGAGACCACATAATCAAGCAGGCTTTTAGTTAAATTTTACAGCACAAGTGCAAAATATGATGTGACTAGATTGACATACACAAATAGATGTACCTTCTCAACCACAATGTACTTTCTATACAGCTCAGATTTTGGCAAACAAAATGCAATAAATAAAAGCAGCCACACTTTTAATCTTTCCTCCCGACACAGAAATTCAACTTCATGCTGAGAAGTGGGCATGTGTAATGAAAAGTTTTTGAAAGGTTGGACAAATTAACTTCCCAGCACTGAACAGATGTTTCTGTTCATGCAGAAAATGAATTTACTACTAGCTACTAATCTTTGTCTCCTCCAGCTGCTCCACTGTATTCAGTAGTAAAGCTTGACCTGATACTATCTTATGCTCTTCCTTCTCATATCCCTCAAGAATAACAAGGAAAAAAAAAGAACATAACATTCAAAAAGAAATTAAAAATCAAAAGCATTTTTATTGCCTTTTGAGATGTGCTTTGGGATTTTTTGGCAAGACACTCTTTTCTTGGTAGAACACTTCAGGATAAAGTTTAGCAAACTTTTGGTTAGCTCCTTACATGTACTGTTTTTAATCCCCCTTTTATTTTGCTCCAGAGGAAATAAAACTACTATCTTGAGACTAGAATCCCCATAATAAAATAAAATAGCTGAAAAAAAATCTTTCAAAAACAACCTTAAAAGGGCACCAAAGAATTCAGGACAGAAAGTATTCATCTCTCATTTAAGTATCTACAGAAAGTATTACTCTATCTATGAACGTCTATAAATCATACAAAAATTTGGGGGTCCTACTAGAGTAAACACATAAGAAAACTGTCAGCTGTCAGCAGTACAAGTCTATAGTTATACCTTACAACAGGTATGCAGTGGAAATAATAACCTTGAGCAAGGACTGAAAAAAAATTTGAAAAATAATGATGGATATTACAAGCTAATTACCAGATGGTAGTTCAGAGCCTAAAAGGGAGAGAAGATTCTGCCATTATACTTGATTCTGAAAAAAAAATTTGAGTTTCCCAGAAACATTCAGATTTTACTCATTTCATCAGTCATCTTAATACAAGATACTGAGATATTGTCTCTACTATGTTTCACAGAGACCTCCTTTGTAAATCTCAGAGAAGGTAGTACCTTACAATATTATACAGACAAGCAAAATCTCTCTGTATTATTAAGATACTAAATAAATTTATTCATCTACTAAAATAAATAAAAAAGTTATGGTCATAATAAAAAGTGTCATAACACAGTATCATGTCCTCTGAAAGTCAATGAAGATTTGCCTACTAGTTTCTATGATCAGTCTGGTAGAGTTATATATGCAAGTTAGGACATTCATCCACCTTTCTTTGCATGCTAAGATGATCCTTCTAATTTGCTAAACACAGAAATAGTCCTCTAAAGACCATATTTTATTGAAAGAATAAAGGCAATTGAAAATTTGCATCTTCCACTTAATAAAAAATAATGAAAAAAAGTAAATAAAAAAACCCCCAATATATCTTCAACTGATTTCAAAAACATTTCAATATCCCCATAGCTGAATTATTTCATCTGGATCCTATTTTGAATAAACTTTTATTGGAATTATTCAGGAAAAGCTCCTGAGATGTTTCAAATTAAAAGGTTATTGAAATAAATAAATTATTTAGACACAGCTAAAAATTCATGCTGTTTCCAAAGAATTTACTTTTGAATACATGTGTTACTATGCATTTGCTCAGTTTGTGGTAGAAGAACAGAGCCTGTGTGGTTGTCACGTGCCTCACTACTGAGTGGCCACTTTTCACTTTATAAAGGGAAAACTCTGCTAGTGAGAGTAGGTGCATGAGTTTCAGCTCAAGTGTCCATCTAGTCTCCAATGCAATTACATTGTTCGAAATGCACAAGGAGTAGCCTTAAGGCACAGCTGTGGGGTTTCGTTTTCTTTGCTCTACAAGTATTTGAAGATGAGAAACACATTCTGCAATAACTTTATCATAAATGCAACTACAAATGATACCTTTTATCTCTTCTGAGAAAGACATTACTAATGAAAATTTAAAGTTCTGCAGTCAAGACCAAGCAATTACTCTCCTAAACTTCACCAACTTAATGCTTTCCCTGGCAAATTATCAAATAACCTTTTTTTTCTTCCATGAAAAGCAGAAGTAAATAGGCAAGTTCTCATGAAACATGCTGTGAATGTGACTTGGTTTATGAACTAAATCAGTCGAGATTGTAGATTTCCTAAATATATTATACAATTCTCCTCCAGTTGTCTGATTTTACACTAACAGATCCATTGCATTCTGTACCATGATCCCTAAAGATCTGTAGCTGCTCTGGCTGCATATGAGGGACTCCTCAAATACAGTGAAAAGAACAAATATGTTGAATGAAAATAAAGATGTCGGTCCTGTAAGAGGCACACAGTACCGAGTAAAAATAATTTAATGCTTGCAGCTTGTAGTAGTTTGGTTTTTGGTTTGGTGTGTTTGTGATTTTTTTTTTTCCTTTTTCTTTAAGAAGAAGACCACAACTTATAACCATGCCAATTTTAAAAGACTAAAACTGGTGAGGATGTATGCTTGTTGTGTAGCTGTTTCTGGCTTCTTATCCCCACTTTCCCCCACTAATTATCTGAAATACCATTGGACTACTTGAAGAAAAGAAGGGGTTTTGCAGAGCTGTTGGCATAGCTTTAAACTTTAGACATGGTATTGATTAATATGTGGGATGTTGGGTTTTTTTTTAATTTTTCAGATGAACAAAAAAAAATATTCAGAATTCCAGAGATTTTTGCTAGTATCAGGCTAAGTTGCTGCTTTCATACCATCCTTTGTGTCATGTGGCAATTGTAACCTTGGGCCACATTGGAAAACAATGAACAGAGAAAAAGTCTCATCAGTGGCTATATTAAAAATTTTCTGACAATATCATTCCCACAAATTTTTGTGTGGAAATCTGTCATGTGGGAGTTCATATTCAAAAGGAAAAAAAAAATCAAACAGGAATTCCACAGCAGCAGAAAGGATATTTGTTTTTTCTGCTGGAGGACACACTTAGATTATATACTGCAGTTATATCTAAACACTGCCAACACTGGCAAGGCCATTTCCTAGCAAAATCAAGTTTCCCCATTTCCAGTCTTTGGTTTCCTAGATTATCTGATGCCAGGACTGACAGATTATAGCAGATAGAGTAATTCCCACATATAATTCTATTTTCAGCATGAGAGTTCAGGGTAAACTACACAACCTGGCAGCAATAATAACCGAAGCATGACCCAAAGGAGAGGTATGCACTTCATGCTGGAGCTGTGATGCGGGTGACAGAGTTTCTTTGGAATCCAATATAGTAGATGGAAATTATTTGCTTTTTTATGGTGTCCTGTTTCCAGCCAGACAGGGTTCATTTTTGCAGTAACCAAGAGGAGGCATGGCTAGGACCGAGAGGTTATTCCTGATCACCTCCACGTTGTTGCCACAGGGCTGTGGCGGGGAGGTGGGAAGGGAGACTCTTCCAGGGAGAAGGGGTGCCTTGCGGTAAAGGAAGTGTGGCTGAGGGAGAGGTGGGCGTAATGCCAGTTCTGAGCAATCTTGTCTATCTTGTACACTTATTCATATTGTAACTTTTACTGTTCATTTTCTTATCTCATTGTTTCCAGTAAATTGTTCTTATCTCAATCCATGATCTTTGCCTTTTATACCTCCAATTCTTCTCTCCAGGTCCCACAGGGGCAGGGGGAGGAGAAGCGAGTAAGCAGCGCATGCTTTCAGTGGGAACTGAAATTCTAATTTGGGGAATACCATTTCTAAACCACAACACATGATACTAAAGAAGAAATTAAAGCTGGGAGTAAAATTACAATATTTGGTACGAGCCATTTTCTTCCATGCAAACTGCTCACACTTCTTCCTCCGGAACGTAAAAAATGGCCAGCTATAGGACTGATACTAGCAATCAGTTTAGTCTTCATGTGTCTGGACATTAACAGCTGTTCTAGCATGTTTTTAATCTATTTACACATAGGAAAATTCTCTAAGCTATGATAATCAAAATTGGTCTCATTTACAAAGAATTTCCAGAGTGTAAGTAGGATGAATGTATGTTTAGCTAATTCTCTTGCTGCTGCTGTTTTACTCTGCAATTTGCTATTTACAGGAGGCCAGGAAGAAAGGCATTTAATTACTGAGACTCAGAAACAGACAAACTGTTTTTGGTTTCCTGAAGGAAGAAATACTGTCGGAACACAAACCAGTAAAAATTAGTCTTTGAAGAAAAAAAATTACATCTGTCCTACTGAGTACAGTACATTTTAATTGATCTTATATAAAAAACCCTATTCCTGCAATATTACTTGATTGTTCTAAGAATCTATACTGTATATTTTTTACAAGTGAAAAAAACCACCAAGATAAAAATGAGGCACTTTTTTCTTTTAATAGATGCTTATGCTAATGGATTGTTGATTTTCAGAGTGAAAATGAAACCCTGGACATTCATGTAAACACAACATACTCATAGAGAGGTTAGGCAAAAAGGGACTTTTAAAGATCACTAGTTCAAACACTCATGCCATAGGCAGGGTCCCCTTCCACAGGTTAATTTGTTCAAAGCCCTTGAAGACTTCAAGAAGCGGGGCATCTACAACTTCTCTGAGCAACTTGTGCCAGTGTTTCAAGACTTTCATCATAAAACATTTCTTCCCGGTGTCTAATCTAATCCATTAACCCTTGTCCTATCACTACAGGCCCTGGGAAAAAAAACCCAAACAAACGAACAAAAAAAACCAACCCCAAACCAACAAAAAATAAATCTCAATTCTTAAGCCTCCTTTAAATATTGAAAGGCCATAATAATGAGTTCCTGGTGCCTTCTCTTCTCCAGGCTGAACAACTTCAACTCTTTCAGCTTTTCTTCTCAGGAGACATGGTTAACAGGTCCGTCTCTTTCTCACACTGGGAACCCCAGAGCTGCAGCACTCCAGGTGGGGTCTCACCAGAGCAAAGCAGAAGGGCAAAACCACTACCCTTGACCTGCTGGCCACACTGCTTTTTATACAGCCCAGCATACAATTCGACTGAAAGCACATATTGATGGCTCAGGTCCAATTCTTCATGTACCAGGATCCCCAAATCCTCCTCCACAGGGCTGCTTGAAATGCCTTTATTCCTCAGTCTGGACTTAGGCTAGGGATTTCCCTGACTGAAGTGCAGCACCTTGTATTTGGCTTTGCTAAAATTCTTGAGATTATGAGATTCACATGGGCCTACACCTCAACCTTGTCAGGGTTCCTCTGGAAGGCATCCCTTCCCTCCAGTGAATCAACCGCACCACTCAGCTTGATGTTGTTGGCAAACTTGCTAAAGGGGCACTCAATACATCATCTATTTCTGTGAGAAAGACATCAAATGCTATTGGTTCCAGTATAGATCTTTGAGGGACATCACTTGCAAATGGTTTCCTCTTGGACATCGAGCCATTGACTATAATTCTTTGGATATGGCCATCCCGTCAATTCTTTATCCATCTAACAGTCCATCTATCTGTCAAACCCATCTCTCTCCAATTTTGCAGCCAAAATGTTGTGTGGGTCTGTATACAAAGGCTTTACACAAGATTACATTGTAGTTTTTACCTTGTCCATTGGTGCAGTCACCCCACTGAAGAATGACACTTTATTAGCAGTAAAAAAAAAGTGGAACATATTCCAGTTTCTACTTCACTTGTATCACTGGTGTTTTATTAAAAGCATAATAATGTTGAAGATAGGGAGAAAACAAGGATCAGCTGAAAGAGTTTCTGAAAAAAAGGAGAAGTTTACAAGAGTATGAACTGCACAAGACTGGGAAAGATTAATCATTTTTACTAAATATTATACCTGTCTTTTAGAATTGTCTTAGAAGTATGCTAACACTAGATTTAGGATAATTCTGAACATGACTGGAAATTGCTGGAAAGTGGCAGCATATATGCCTAACAGCAGTTGCTACAAGCTTCTCTCCACATCACCTGCCTATTTTGGATTTCTTTTTAGTCATCTTGCTGAGCTCAGTTATAAGTGTTTGGTTGTCCCTTTTTCTATTAATTCAATATTCTTTCACTCTACTTGCTTCTGCTCATGAAGTGCTTATATGGAGCAATGTGGTTATGACACCTGCAATATTTTAGTCAGTCACAGAAATGTGCAACTTGCCTCACCTTTTTGCCTAATGCAATCTCTGCTTAATTTGCCTTAAATCATATTTTTAATTAGAAAATAAAATTCTTCAATTTAAAATTTTTGGATGACTGCATATCTATGGGAAAAAAGTGATTTGCATGATATTCATCTCATCCAGAAATCAGAGAAGCAACTCATTGCACATGCAAACAAGTGAGCTTTCGCATAGTAAATGAAATCACTGCATTAATGAAGTGCTGTGGCTCAGATTCTCCATATTTAGAAATCTTGACAGCCTAAGTCTTCTGTTTTCTTTCTAGGACAGAACTGTGTATACTTGTGTTATTGTAGAGAAATATATCACATTAAAGCACTTAATAAAAACACATCTATACTCAAGGAGGGCTGAAGACATATGATGTCTTGGCATTATTAATACAGCCAGCTATATTTTATTTAATGCTAGATTTGTTATTAGAATAGATTTAATCATATGAAAGGTTATTTTTCCATATGATATTGTCAAGTAAGTGAATTTGCAAAATATTTCTTGGAATGACCGACTCTGAGTTGCGCATTCTAGTTTTATTGTGTTTGCCATTTTTGTCTGTGTTGGACATAGTTGCAATGTGTTTTGAAACAGATTATCTTCTCCAAAATAGCACTGAAGCCTTTGATTAGTATTGGAGAAGTGAAGAAGTATATTTCCATGCTATAGTACACGTCAGTTTTGAAAAGCTGTTCTATTTCTGGTTTTTTTCTCCATTTACATTGAAATACTCTCAGCCTCAAAGTGAAAATTTTGCCACAGTAACAGGTGGATTAAGAAACTGGTGGCAAAATTACTCCAAATATGTGCTCTACCATTAACCAAATCTCCTAGAAGCTCTGGTGAGGGTCAGTGTTGAGCCCTGAAAAGGCACATGCGTGGTATGTCTTAGTTTGATGGAATTGCCTCTCTGATTTCCCTGTGATTTAGTAGGCAGCAGACTAGACTGTAACCGTACAGTCTCAACATGCTAATCTTGGCAAAGAAACAGGACAAAAAGTTCCCTTTTTTTTTTGATCTCATCCCTGTTTCTGGCCATATGTTGCTGTCTGTGCCTTCTTTTCAGAAGGTTATCTTTTAGCTTAGATCAGCTCAGTGATTCAGTTTTTACTGAAGATGGAAAAAACCTGCCAGCAAAGCCAAAGAGATCGTGAAATCCTACAGAGGGCTGAGAACAAGAAGTAGGAGAAGCCATTTCATAAATTATTTCATAAACTACCTTTACTGTTAAATCCAGCAAATTCTGAAGTACACTCAAAGTAGAGACCGCAAGAGAAACAATTTAATAGGTAAGATAAACAGACCTAGTTCAGGTCATCAAACAACTGTATTCATTGTTCTGTAGATATAATATATTACATGTGGCGGCAAAAAATAAGGAAGCACAACATGCTGGCATCCCAGAAGTAGAAGGAACAGATCACAGACATTACAGCTTTCATTTACTTACAGCTAAAAGCTTTTCAAGACAGCAGATAAACAAGCAAATACAGGTTAAACAAACAAACAAACAAAAAGAAAATCCTTATAAACTGAGGCCAAACCCAAGTTTTTACAGATTACAGTAGGAGCACTAGAGGAATTTAAATCTTTTGCAATTTAGATGATACTGTTATTATTCTGATTTCATAAAGCTGTTCTCTTCCTACCATTAGTACATCTTTTCATGGAATCCTGAGCCCAAAGTGTGCAAACATACAGAAAAAGGCTTCAAGAAAAAAGTTACCATTATTTTCTAAGCCCCAAAATAACAATTTGGTCTCCTTCCACCCGTTTCTGCTCACAGAGAATGGTATAGATCCTGGTGGGATACTCTCAATTCCAAAATTATAAAGTGAAAAAGCTAATATCCCCAAACTGCTACCATTTTTTATTTCATATTTTTAGATATTGAAAATTTTGCTTTGGTACACATTAAATCTTAATGGGAAGATAGAGTTGTCTACAAATTAATCAGCAATGGCAGATGCCATGGTCTAATTATAACACTGAAATGTGTGAAGAGCTGTAATGAAAACTGATTACTATCCACATAATTTCCACAATTTTAATTATAATAAATACTTTAAATGACTGGTTATATAAGTATGCACATTTGCCTACTCCATTCCTCATTAAAAAATTCCTGCAGCAATACAGTTGCTATGCCATAGATTTTTGTTCCATAAGTTTACTAATTCCATATGACCCACTTCAAATTTGCCTTTCTGAATGAAAAAAATTAATTGCATGTTATTTCTGTATGAAGATGGTTAAAGAAGTAACCCAAAATATTTCTTCAGTATTTAAATCACAATCTATACGGGAAAAGAAACTTTTCTTTAACATAACATTGACAGCAAAAGAGAAAATGGCCTCAAGTCGCACCAGGGGAGGTTAAGATAATTTATTAGGAAAAACTTCTTTGCGGAAACAGTGGCCAGGTATCAACATAGGCTGCCCAGAAAAATGGTCATGGTTCCTGGAATTGCTCAAAAAATGCATAGATGTGGCACTTGGGGGCGTGGTTTCATGGTGAACACAGCGGCATCAGGTTAACAGTTGGGCTTCCTGGTCTTAGTAGTCTTTTCCAATTGTATTCTAAGATACCAGTTTTATCACTTTGAAGATAAAAACTATGAATAACCTACTAAACACCTTGCACAAACTTCCCTCTTTCCAAAAGCCTAAGAATGTTTAGCAAGCACAGATACATGTCTACCATGAAGTGCTGATTTCAGGCTATGTGAGAGAAAATAGAGGGAATCTTAGAACTCAGGAACTCTTCATGGAAAGTGGTATGTCGTGTGAGCAAGAAGCATCTTCTATGCTACCTTCAGTTAAAACATGTAGGGATTATTATAGATTAATGGAACGAGGTCATAGAGGCCTGAAAGAGCTTTGAAAACAGCAAGATGTGTAGAGAACAGAAGAAAACTTTTCTCCAAAAAGAATATCATGGGTTCTTCTATGAAGATCGAGCTGGAAGAAACACACTCACACGGGCACTGAAGTTCTGTTTTGAGTTCAGGGCTCCCACTACCAGCCTAAAGTAGGGTACTCAAGCAAAAAAAACCTGAAGAGAGTGGTATATAAAAACTCTCTTGTGGATTTTAGGGTCTTAGTATACCAAGTCTTAAGATAGAGTTTTATGGTTATGATGGACAAAATGACTAGATAGAATCCCAAGATGTCACTAAATCCTTCATTTACTATCAAATCAGTTTTAACACCACCAAACTCAAATGTAAGCAGCACTCCTAATACACAAAGTGCATGTGCAGTGCACGCTAGCAGTACCAAGGTGAGCACACACACACGTACACTCAGGAGCTCTATGGAAACACTTTCCCTGCGTGCTTTTGAGTACGTGGTGTAGGAATATTGATCTCCTTCTGCAGACATCTTCTAAGTGCTGCTTCACCCTTGCTCTGCTTACACACACTTGTAGGAAAATGCTAAAATGAACCTCCAAGGAGAACAGCTGCTGCTGGCTTCTGCCCAGTCCTAATCCTACTGGCTACTGTCACTGTCTGTCCCCAAACCATGGATTTCTATCGGGTGTTGGTCCCTCCATTCTCCTATTTGCTAGCTGAGCACCTAAGCCACTTCCCCCTCTGGAGTTCTTACTCAATCCAGTCCCAGCTCTAGCACCTTCCCCCCCAGGACCTCATAAAAGCCTTGTATATTTCGCAGTAAACCGTTTTCACCTCTCATCTCCTGGACCAACAAGATCTCCTTCTTCACACTCCCTCAACTCTGGGGGACAGGCGGGAACTATTTTCCCTTCCCCTCAACGCTGCATACACTGTCATATGCAAAGAACTTGCTTGCACATTCAAGTCTATACAAAAATAGCAGTGTAGAGGTGCTGCCTCTAGCTTTCAGGGGCTGGCTCATAAATTTTATTGCTTGATAAAGCATGCACTTTGTTATGATCTGATTAGTGAGAGATGCCTATGCCTGAATCAAGGTGCAGATGAGGCCATATGCCAAATTCAAAATCCAAACATGGATTTTATTTAACAGTAAATATAAGGTAGAGAGCAAGAAACAATAAATGAGAGAAGAGAGACAGAGAGATCAAGCAGAAGACAGTCACCACCTGTGGATCCAGCAACATCTGGCGTTGGTCCTTCTTCACCCTGGGCTGCTCAGTGGTAGGGGTCCTGGAGTCATTCTTCTAGGGGTACCACCTTTATACAGTCCAAGTTGCAGGTATCCATGGGATGGTCACAGATATCGTTCCCATTAATTTGGGGTGATATGAGTATGAGCAGTTACTTCCTTTCCCACAGTTTGCCACAGTGGGAATTTTTGTCTGGATGAGTTAACCAGGACCTGCTAACCAGGTCTCACCTTGACCAGGCCTGGAATAAGTGCTTTCCTGTCATAACTTCTCTCCTCTCTGTTTATCTCAAGTTCCTACTGTGGTGGCTTAGATTATGGCAGGTTCCCTTTGTGGCTTTGGCAGGGTTTGAGACAGACAACTGTGCTCTTTAGGTCTTTACACACTTCACTAAGACAGGCTTTGCACATGGTTGAATATGTGCCTCTTTTTAAAACAACACTGTATATCCTGCAGTGTTCAAGTTGCTTTGTTAAAATCCATTCACACTGAAGTCTTTTCTGCATATGCTTACACCTATTCTGCACTATGGGGCAGAAAGACCAAAGAGTGTGTTCTGATGAGACAGGTAGAAGTGTGGGGAGAGGTGCAAAGTATTTAAAGCCAAAGTTCTGCAAACATAAAAGCCTAAATTGGCCCAGATGCTTAATTGCTTTGAATGTCCCTGGGCATACGGCTTGTGCCTAATGAAGCAGCACTCGTATAGCCTTTGGATGTATGCAACATACTCAGTCGCCCCTCATGCATCGCTGAAAATAATTAGGCCATGCTAAAGGAAGTCAGCTGAATGCCAGAGATATGTGTCATTCAAAGTATAAATGTCATAATTATTTCAACTAGGAGAAGAAATGCCCAAAATAAAACCCTTGTGAGGGCTGCCAACATAAAACATACTCTCATTTTGCATATAAATACATTTAAAAATAAAACTGTTTATTTGCTTCCAGAGTTGCAATGTTGCCTGGTTTTATCCATAATTTACTGTCATTCGGTAATTAATTCATTTTAATTCTGGTAAATTAGTTTTGTTTTCTAAGTCTTCTTAGCAAGTCAATTTGACAGATGGAAAACTATCAGTATTAGAGCTCCTATTCTTAAATGTTCAGGGCTTTTCATGTGTTTTCCAAACAAAAATGAAAGGAATAATTGTCCTGCTTCTACAAGATGATGCTTGACCCAGAAAGGAGCAGCAACCTTTGATGACATTAAAAAAAAGTGTTAAGGGTGAAATCTCATCTCTTCTATTGCTCTTGAACTGGATGCAAGTTTTTTCACAGACATGCAGAAGTCTTTACCTGATTCTTTCAAAGTACCATGGAGCTTCAGCTCATAAAAACAAATTCTTTTTCCTCAGAATTCTTCATTGAAGCCAGGATTACACTTCCTGCTGCTCCATCTAAATACACCAAGGAACCTAATAAAGCCTTAAAACAAGCAGGTACAACAGCTGAGCTGAAGCTCTAGTGGGTTGGTTTAGATGAAAATGTTTCATTTGTGATCCTCCCAGTCAGTGAGATACTTGTGCAAGCACTGTGCTTCACCATGGTGCATGGAAAGAGGATGAGAGACAATGGGCATAAACTGAAAGCAGAAGGTTCAGACTGGAGATAAGGAGGACCTTTTCCCCCATGATACTGCTTTAAATATGAGGTTGGATGGACCAGAGAATTCTTGAAATCCCTTCCAGCCTGAATCATGATCCTGAATAGGCAGAAGAACTAGGAATATGGTCATTACTAGGACTGGCTTTGTGCATTTGAATAAATCGATACAGCAATAGCTACTGCTATTCCATCTGAAACCAAAATGACTACATATCTTTTTCTAAAGGTACTGATAAAAAGCTGACATTCTAACACACATGGATTACTTCAATTTTTTATATAAAACTTTAGTCTTTATGAAAATAAACATGCATCACACAGAGTGAAACGTGTACCCTTTGTGCAAAACTTCATTGCGACTGTTTCTTCAATGGTCATTAAAGTATTTTGGATTATTTGAAGAAATGCAACATCAGGGAAAACTGACCCTGACATATCCTTGGTTTTAAATGAAACAGCATCAAAAAATTTAGAGCCAAGGATCACTGTAGGTATTGAATGTAACCAAGACACCCTTAAGATGGAGGGTTTGTGGTTTAGTTTTCTCCCTAACCTACAAGTTCCTCTCTCTTTCCCACTTCTGTTTCAATGATCTGAAAGAATATTGAGGAAAACTGGTCATGGAAAACCTGTCAGTGTGCCACAAATGCATAAGGAATTCAGAAGAGGTAAAAGATAATTATTTTCTTGCTCTCTTATTTTGAAAAAAAAAACCCGGTGTTACTTGTAAAAAACCCAAGCAGAACATAAGCAGGAATATTATTTTAAAGTTGACAAATCACCTAAATTGTTTGATAACAATCATTACTTAATTTTCAAGTGTTCTAAATAATTTTATAAGACATAAATTATGTTATCAAAAGAAAATGCTGACTCAGATTCCTAGAAGAATTTCTTTTGGCCCAAGTGTTTATCTTCAATCCTTTATTACATCTAGAGCTCATTTTGGCTAGGATACTAAATGCTCATTCTCAGCACATAGATAGATTTTCAGCTTGTGCTAGAAAAGAATAAATCTAGTGGTTTATGCTGCAGCCTTCAACACTGGACTGGGGTGTAAGAGGACACAATTGGGGCCAGAACCCTTTATGTCACACACATTGCTCAACATGACAGCAGGGGATGTGCAGTGAGGAGTCTGAGCAAGAAGACCCAGGTGGCCTGAGATGTCAGAGCCTGCTACAGAAAGCATACAACAGGTAGTAGGATTTCAGCCTGGAGAAAGTGCAGGGCAATGGAGTCTTGAAAAGTAACTGCTTTTGCAAATCTTGGGTTGAAATCTCTTTTCTTGGCCTAGAAGGCACTTGTCTTTTTGGTTACATAGCAGCACACTTCCAAAGTATAAACAGCTCTAGGGCATTCTTCAAGTGGAAATATCACAAGCAGAAGCAGGTCTTCAGACTGAGTCTGCCACATATATATCAAATTTTAGCATCCTGGCGTTTTCTGATGACACTCTGTTAAATCACTAGAACTGAACCATAGACAGTGTCATCAGAAGACTGCAAGGTGAAGTAACATTCTGCCTCTAAAGTAGTGAAAGAACTCAAAACAAAGATGGGAGAGAAAAAGTAACAGTACTATTAGGAGAAAATAATTTCTAAAGGATCCATTATTAAGTTATTATAAAAAGAAAAAAACACACAGATATTTTGCCATTATACAAGATTTAAAATCTTCACATGATGAACCGTTTCATGAGTGAAAAAACAGGTTATGATAGCTACTGCCTATTTAAATCTTCAAAAGGATTAAAGACCTCTTTACATTTTGCTCCATGCTCTCAGAATTGGTTTCAGACTTGCCACCGCAAATGAAACCGATGAAGTTCTTGTTTCAAATCAGATCCATACTAGTGATCAAAACATTTCTATTCTTGACAAAGATTTCTCAAGAAACAAGACTGAAGCACTTATTTATTCCAGCACCAGCACAGGAAGACAGTCAAAGGGAAGGCCAAGTTCTCAGCAGAGTGTTCTGAGATGAAAGACACTTCCAATTACAAATGCAGAAATAAGTAAATTAAATCCTAGAAGTTTTAATAACTGATGTTATTCTAAGCTATTTTCTTTTGACAGTTAAGCATATCACAGTTACAAACTGGTAGCTAATGAGAATCAGTGTCTTGACATGCATTTTCTACTTTGGAACTGCAACAGGCAGGGCCCCATGAGGTTCCCCCTAAAACTACAGGAGTAGAGGGTGGGGGATTGTTGTTCAGAAAAAACCTATTCCCAATTTTACCATCTGCTATCTCATCTTTAATATTTGCATAAGCTTACAGAAAAAAAAATAATTATGCATCCAGTAAGAAAACCATGCATAAACATTTTTCATAACACTATTTTACCAATTTTTTCTCAGAAGTCAGCAACAGAAGAAAGATGCCTGAAGTCAGAAACATGCAAATTAAGGTGCACAGATATTAATCAAGAGACTTAAGAAGAGAGAAAGGAAAGGATTTGGTTTCCCGCACTGGAAGGTGATATCCTGATGCTAATTCACAGGAAATTACAGGAAATAAACAGGAAAGAGAAATGCAGATAATTTCAACTGGGAATAAAGAAGAAAAGACTTGCCCCAAACCTTAGCCTGAATTATTTTAGTAAACATCTTTCAAAACAGAAGAACTGCAGTTCTAAGCTTCCAAAAAAGCATCATTCCTTTTTTTATTTTGTCCTGTTAGTCAGGTTTGGAGCCTGAGTCATATGCTGAAACTGTTAGGGATACATTTGAATACCTTATTTTATGAACTTTTTAATTTATTTGATTTGAATTTTTTTTCTACATATGGTCCTAAGTCTATTTTATTTTAGATCCTGTTATGTGCAACATGACTGAATAAATGAGGCATTTCTCCATATTCAGTAGAATATTTTCTAAAACATCCTTCATTTTCTGTTTCCCCTGAGTACTGAGTTGTAGCAAGTTTTTCGGTCTCCCGGCAGCACAACCCCGCTCTGTACAGGTCTAATCATTCCAAAGGACGAAGGATCAGCAAGGAAAGCTGCTGCTTGTAACATGGCATGACAGGGATGGTGACGATTTCCTAGATCTCATTTTGCAACTGTTCAGTGTAAAAAGTGGTATCTAAGGAAAAAACTGAGTGAAGAAGTGGCTCTTCATTATCCCATAACAGCATCTGTCATATAAGTAGTCAATGAATGAAAATTTAATGAATGAAATACTGCAGATCTTACTGAAAAATAAAGTATTTTTGTGCATTTACAGACAAGTCTTCATTAAAATTTGGTGCATCTAGGGAGGCTAAGTATCACAATCTAAGTAAGAAAAAACAACAAGATTTTTTCAGTCTTAACATTTTGAGTTGAGATTTAAGCCATAGGTTGGTTGAGGGATGGAATAAATAAAATCTAATTGGCAATGCAAAGGAGCCTGCAACGCATGAACAAGACAGAATTCTTGATGTCAGGGACAATGGGATATAGATTAGTTTAGAAAGTTTAAGTATTTTCTTTAATAATTTTGAATTATAAAATATATATGAAAGCTAAACATTAATTTGTAGAAAACAGTTTCAGCAGAGATTGCACAGAGCTTCAGAAATCTAAATTACCTTCCTCTATTACTCTATAAAGTGTATACTATAGAATTGTGGAAGTAATGTTTAATAGAAGCCCAAAGCTATGGCTATCAGAGGGGAACCTAGTCTTTTTGAAAGTAGCTTATTATAAATAAAATTAGAAGAGGAGAGGAAGAAACCTGATAGCCTTTCTTTGTGGAGGAGGGAGATATGGTCTGGTGTGTGTCTTTTGGGGCTTTGAAGGGGGCGCTGAATGAAAGTCGGGATAAATTGGTTCAATAAAAGGTGAAATTTTTTGGACAGATTCCGTAGGAGTGTTTTCATTCTGTGTTGTTCGTAAGTCTGACAATCATAGTCATCATAATCACCTGCAGTGAGCAGTGTTCAATTTTTAATTTTCTGTAGTATCTCATGGCCAGGAAGTCAGAGCTTCTACATGGGTAAAGATGATTATGCAAGACAATTTACCCCATGAAGTAGAAATATTTAGGAGGTATACACTGTCTAAAAGGAAGCAATCTCATAAATTAATGCAAGAAGAGTAAAGGGGAAATTTAGAGAAAATAGAATTAGGTACTGGATTTTCAGCTCATTCAGGTTTGAGCTTCAAAGACCTTTTCACTGAAAATTATTATCTTGAACATTTGCTAGCATTTCAGAAGATTAAACTGAAGAATGATCGCAAATACCTTACCATTGAAATCCAAAACATTTTGGTATAATCCTAAAAGAGGTTCTAAAAATATAAAAATAGCTTTCAAAAATTTTCCAATACCTTTGTGACTTTTGTTGCACTTTGACAGAATAAGCTTGCTGTAGACACTTTTAATAATAATTAATAAAATTTTGCAAATAAGTGCCCTTAAATGAGCAAATTCTTATGCTAATTACTTGTAGTAGTTTTGGCTCTAGTCAGCTTAGGTCCCCATTTAGGCCTCAGTTTTCAGCAGGCCTCAAAGGACGTGACGCAGATTAGAGGGGACAGGTATCATCTGACTTAAGCAGCCAAAGAGGTATTTCATATCATCTGACATCATTAGGAAGTGTTGAGGAGTATAACAAGCCAGAGGGGAGGAGTTTCTGCCTTTTCGGTCCATGCTTCGGACCAGGAGGGTTCCTACTCCCTGACTGCTGATATCAGGCCCTGCTGCTGCTGGTCTGCGTGGCTGTTTACCTGGGGAAGTGAGCATATTCCTGTTAATTCCTTCTTTTTTTCCCTCTTGCTGGTAGGTTTCCTCTGGGGAGGAGGTTTGGTTGGTTCAGAATTCTGCTTGTTAGCTGGGGCAACCTCGGTGAGCCTGTTGTTGTTTCCTGTCACTATGTGCTATTTCATAGTTGGTGTTAAGCTTTCCACTTCTCTATATAAATATAAGAACTTCACCATGTCCAAAGCCTAATTTCTGTTTTTTTCCCTCACTCTCCTTCTCTGGGAGTGGACCTTTTGACTGAGTACCAGGCAGTTGGCATTTTGCCAGCTTAAACTATAACATTACTTTAGTAAAGTAACTACCTCAGTCAAAGATAGCCCACAGTTTCAAGGTAAGGTCACAAGAAAGATTATATTCATAAGTTCATAAATAAATTTAGGAGATAATCAAATTAAATTTTGAGTTTGATGCTACAGAGCAAAGAATCCTGCCTGCTCCTTTGCCTTTGCAGGGTAGCTTTTTCCATCTACTCTGCCTTAGGGACCAACCTTGTACCTTTGGATTAATTGAGCAAATGTGTTAGCAAAAATTACCACCAAAACAAAGAACAAAAAAAACCCTGCCAAAAATCTAAATCCTCATATGGTATAAAGTTTGTTCTGTTAATTAGTACTAAGAAGGTTCATCATTTGATGAAGAAATCTTTAGAAAATACAAAATATGACATACAGCTAGGATACATTCTTGGAAAACACATTTTCTCTTTCTAACTGACATTTGACAGTTAGTAGTGGTAGTTTGTTATAAATAAATACTTTAATTAATGCATTTTTTCTGCACATTTTGAACCTGTCTGTTAATGTGTTTTCAGCATGTCCCAATATGATCTGGACTTCTGACTTATGATGACTTA
This sequence comes from Sakesphorus luctuosus, assembly GCA_013396695.1. Lineage (NCBI taxonomy): Eukaryota > Metazoa > Chordata > Aves > Passeriformes > Thamnophilidae > Sakesphorus > Sakesphorus luctuosus. Next base: position 154,594 of record VWZD01004949.1, on the reverse strand, counting down.
AGAGAAATAACAGCAACAAATTCATGACTTCTCAGGATGGCATCTGTTCTGAAAGTGTAAGTTTCATTTTACGTTTTTTCAAAGCAAAGTCTATACATAAACAATGAAAGTTCTCCCAGGTTTAGATCATATTGGACTCAAATTTCACAACAGTATGTTTTAGTACTAGAGTGACATATGGAATAGCAACAGACCCTGGAAATTTTCAGCGAGAAACACTGTGGAAAAGTATCCCTTGTATAATAGAAACGATGGATGACATTTTCATCATAAGCAGAAAGAAGCTGAACAGCTGTCCACCCCAAAGAACTAATTTCAAGAGACAGAGTCATCTGAATATGGCTTAAAAAAAGTGCATTTTATAAGTCCAGAAGTGGTGTTTGCCAGTGTGCTGGTTTAAAAGTAAACTGGCAAGAGTAATGAACCCTACTCAAAAGAGATTACAAGTCACAGTAACAATTTACTAAAAATATTACAACAAATACAATGATGCAGAGAAAAAAAACAGGTTTAAATCCGCAAAAAACAGATGTATAACCCGTCACCCTGGAGCACGAACAGAGTGGTGTTTGATGGCTCCTATGCTGAGCACTACGTGGTCCCCCTGAGTACAAAGTCAAAAAAAAGGAAAACCTGTTGGTGAGGAGGATGGTCGCAGTCTTGTCAAGAGTAGCAGTCACAGTCCTGTTGAGGTTCTGGTCCTCCCCTGGATTTGACAAGTGATACCAGATGTCCCCAAACCCAAAGATTATATTTGCTTAGGTTCAGGTGGAAATGCCCAGTACCTCTTCCCAGAGCGGGAAGTTTCACCATGGGTGATTTCTCTGTGAGTCATGGGATGTTTTTGGAATCTTTGATGATCTAGGTCATTGCAACTGCCTATTGTGCCAGTCCTGAATAGCCCATTAGCAGCCATGACCCCTCAGGCTCGGTGTGAAGTTGGTAGCATCTCCCCAGAGGGGAGTTATCACAGCTGAGTCCCTGGTGTCAAGACAGAAAATATTCTCACACCTCGCAGGGTTCCTTAACACCCAGCTTGCAGCCTGAGGTGTCAGGTGTGCCCTAGGTAGCTGCTGCAGATGATTCACGAGAAATGACACAAAGGGTATAGAACACACAGTTTTCGTTACACCCACACAGTGATAAACTGATTCCAGCTGCTGTAACTGGGACAGCCAGATACAGAAAGATAGGAAATTAATCAGAAGTAAAATCACAGCAAAGGAAAAAACCTCAATACTGCAACAACCCCCTCTAAGCTATATTTATTTATCATTAATTCATATAATTAATTTCTGTACTATTTCAGGTTATTTGCAAGATTTTCATTAACTCCTGAGAAGGATATTTTTAAAATATAAAAATCAAGGAAACTTATTTGTTTATTTGGCAAGACAAAAATTAAACCTTATATACATTCCTTGTACGTCAATTGAAGACTTGTCTCATAATACGAAAGATCCTACAGACTTGCCAGCTTACTATGCTTTCAGGGCAGAGAGTAAGAATGAACAAAATTACCCTTGTTTTGAAAAACAAAGTGTTTTAAGAAAAAGAAAGAAAGAAAGAAAGAAAGAAAGAAAAGAAAAGAAAGAAAGAAAGAAAGAAAGAAAGAAAGAAAGAAAGAAAGAAAGAAAGAAAGAAAGAAAGAAAGAAAGAAAGAAAGAAAGAAAGAAAGAAAGAAAGAAAGAAAGAAAGAAAGAAAGAAAGAAAGAAAGAAAGAAAGAAAGAAAGAAAGAATCTGACCAAATACACACTGGGGTTTAATATTATCTGTGTGTGAATTAAATAGTCTAAATAACATTAATTTATCCCTCTTCTACTGGACAGACTCTTCTTGAAAATCAGAGACCAGAATGATCTATTTTTAAGGAGCTTCTGAGAGAAACTGTTACTGCAACTATGAGCAATAGTGAAATTTCACTAGCAGGAAACTGAGCTAAGGAAGATGGGATCCTGTCTCTGTATATCCTACAGAGACAGATGAAAGGCAATCCTACCAGTTTGGAGTCCATGGCATCTGCAAGCTCCTTCACCCTCAGTGTGCATAGAAAAAGTGAAGCATAAGTGCCTATACATGAGGTGTAGTTACCTGCAGCAAAGATGAAATAGCTGTCAAAAGTCTTGTATTTGGACATATATTCCCCCTTCCCCACCCCCTGCCCATCCATAAGATTGTGTAGCTTTCTCTGCTCCAGAATTCTACATACAGCTGCAGCTGGTCAACCATACAAACCCTACAATCTCACAATCCCATGCAGCAGAAAAATGCTTTGCTCATAATAATGCTTCTGCCAAGTAATAGTTCATACAGTGACCTCAAACAGCTCTGTGGGCACTGGTGAAACACTTACAAAAGTTTACAACACTTTCCAAGAACTCCTATCACAAGTGGCAGACCAAATTTTACAAAAGTGGAGCTAAAAGACTTTCTGAGCAAGAATGAGACTAAGCAAGTCCAGAGATCTCCGTATATCTGACTTCAAATAGTCTCACAGAGAAGTATAGGACTGTTTAATTAAACAGGGGGTAATATCAAGGGAGTACCTGAAGCAGTATTCAAGTACTGAAGTAAACTCAAAGACTATAGAGGGAGCAATAATTCATATCATGAAATGAAACATTTAAGAACCAAGTTTCAGGAATGGAACTCACAAATACAAACAAGGAGCTTCTTTCCTTTTTTGGTAAATAAAAATACTCAGACTCTTTTAAATATTGTTTACAAAACTCATTATGTTAAGTAAGATGACATTTCCTGAGATAGCTGGAAATGCTGGAAAGCTGTCCCATTCTTTCTGCACTTAGAACACAATCTCTTTTCATGTTTCACCTCACAGAGCCCAGAGCTGGCACTAACTGAGAAATGGCAGATACATTTGAAATCAAGTTCATGTTCACCAACTTTAGAATATATAGTATTTTTGTACAGCTTAGTTATAATCTCCCTTTAAAACCAGTCAAGAGAAATAGGTGCTTAAACCATGATTCACTGGACTCATTTAAAATATTTGTATTAGTGATCAATGACCTATGCATTAAAGGTCAATCTAGTCAATTAGTTCTACTAAGAATATCTGATTGGTTGAAATGAATCCTACATACTACCAAAACAAGTGGTAGCACATCTCTTATTGTCTATATCCAAGTAAAGAATTTTAGAGGAATAGCAAAAACTAGGTGATGAGTAATATCAACAACTTTCTGATTAGAATATAGTTCTGAGATTACTCTTCTTATCAGTTAATCGTTGTGTTAATTAGATTTCTGATAGATGTCAGAAAACCAGCAATCATATAGTCTGAAAAGTCCCAGGAGGAACAAGTGAACCAAGGAGAACATCTAGCCTTTTTTATTTTTTTAGCCAGTCTGTCTTAATAAAACAGAGCATATTAACTTTCCATATCTACCCACTAGGGTATAAGATGAGGAATATGTGTTTTCTATTCCATATCTTTACCAAGTAACAGGAAATCAGGCAAGAAAGGCAAGAGATTGGCATGGTTGAATCAGAATCTGCTGGTCAAACTAAAGGGAAAGAAGCAATTGCACAGGAAGTGGAAACAAAAACAAGGTGAAGCTGGAACTGAACCAGGCAAGGATCCCAAAGAATTACAGAAAGGCCTTCTACAGGTATGTTAACCAGAAAAGGATGGTCAAAGAAGGTGCACTCCCCCCACCCCACCAGATAAACAATGATGGAAAACTGACAACAGTGGAAGAGGAGAAGGCTGAGGTACTTAAGAACTTATTTGAGTCACTCTCAATGGTAATGTCTCTTCCCACACCTCTCGAGTGGACGGACAGCAGGACTGGGTACAGGGGGAATGAAGTGTGGCAGCAGGATGGGGGACCTAGGGGAGCAAAGGTATCACCTTTTTATGTATATGGTAATCGTGTAGTTTAAGCATAATGACAAACACTAGAGACACAACATTTTATTTCACATCTTAAAATATTTAGTTATTCACTGTGAATATTTTGCTGCTTTGTTAAGCTATTGGAATTTGGGAAGAATAATTTTTCTTTAAGAAACTTTCTATGACATACCCAGCATTACCTCAAATAACTATATGTTATAATCCATTATTTTTTGAGGTATGACCAGACCTTCACTAAGTCACTCCAAACTTCTAATGAAACTACTCTTCACTGTTATTATGTTATTGTGGTTTTTAAATCAGAGCATAGAATGATAATGTGGAAAAAAAGAATAGAAGCATGAAGGGAGATGAAAGGTAGAGAATTTACATTCTCTAGCAGATGTGGTAAATGGCCACAAGAAGTCATATATCATTGATTGCACTGCATGTCTATGAAATTTTATCCAGCCATGGCACCCTCACAGACAATCTTAATAAATCACACTAGAGCTGAGACTGTGTGAGTTATGCTCACATAAACCAGGGTCAGATGGCAATTAAGGGGTAATATTATTCCATATTACTAACCTGGTGAACAGCTGTGGTGATGACATACAGACATACGCATATACACACCCCTTTTGTTTTTCTCAGCTTTATAATATTTCCATTATGAGCTGCAATGGGTCTTCATAACTAAAATGTCTGTATAAGAGGCTGACATTGAGCAGGAAACAAGCATTAGTTTTGAAATGCAAAGATATATGACATTGCTAGATTCTATACATTCAGATTCTGTATTCAATGGGAAGTTCATTCCCACATTTCCGGGACAGAATTTGGAAAATAAAGTATATGTAATTTTCTTCAGAAGCACATAAAATGCCCCGAGCACCAAAGATCACTGTATTTTGCTGTCTCCAATGTTGTGCATAGACCAATTTCCTTGGAAATAAGGGAGAGGGACAAAGAAAATTCAAAGATTCAATAAAGAGCATCTGGGATAAATTGTCTACTTTTACTAACTAATGTACTCCACTGCCTTAGATCCCTGCCATTAAAAATTCAGTCCATGTTGTCACTGGTCCAAATAAAGAAATATAATGTGGGGCTTGTGCAATTACTTCAATTCAACAGGTTTCTATGCTTGAACGTTTTTATGCTCTCAAAGAATTCCTGTTCACTTATTGGTTTCTATCAGCAAGAATGAAATAACAACAAGGACACTGTTGTGGTTTGGTTTTTATATTTTTCTTTTATGTGCAACAAATACCTTTCTACAAATAAAGAGCTCAAAAGCACCATTCACAATTGGCTTTCACCATGAAAGAGCAGGACATACAAAACATTTTGGAACAGTAGTCTGGTTTCACAAAGTGCTTTTCAAATGCTGTGAAAAGAGGTCTTTTCAAAAATGAAGACTGCATGATGGAGGCTTATTGATTGAAGGCAAGATCTGCCTTTTTCTTATTCCATATGTCATTACAAGCTTTAGACATTAGAACAAGTTTTATATAAATGATGCACTATACAAGAACTGCCCTTACTCTACGAAAAATATCAGAAGGCAGTCATGATTGCTAGGCAAAAAGCAGCCTATTTCAAAATCTGTCAGAAATAAAGAGCCCTCCTAGTGAGAGTCTCTGTGACAAGGTCTTAGATCTGAAATCACAACCGAATTCCACTTTCTGTATAGGAGTAACAGTTTAAACTGAATTGCTTTTATAATCCTTTTTTTATATCAGAATTGAATCATGTCTAGTAAAGAGCAAATTTTATCTGTCTGTGGCTGAAGAAGCAAGTGCCTCTGGGTTATATGGAGATTTAACCAAGACAGTAACCAAGGCAATTCACTTATAAAGTGTTCACCTGGCAAAGCGAGTAGAATACTGTAATCAAATTCAATGGGATTACACCAGCAATTAGGACAAGGGAGTTAGATTCCCTGCTAAGCCTTGGTCTCTGCAGTTTTGTACATCTCCAGAATATCTATATATGGGAATTTTAAACAAGATCTGAATGGTAGTATTTTATTTTTTGGTGTAAGGCATGAAACCCACATCACTGTAGAGACTGTATTCCCTTCAGTATAGCCTTTCTGGACAATAAATATGGCCTCGTGGTTGAACTATTTGCATTACTGAATCCGATTACATGCCAACACCTATGACTCTCTCATTAGTGCATGGAGCACCATCTGCAAAGCAGCAAGTCTCTTTGCTCCAGTACTGTGATTAGAGGCAATTCCAGAACCTCTCTGTCATTGCAAATCCAAGTTAGTTCATGGCTGCTGTACATCTAACATGAGGTGAGGTAAGGTAACACAAAAAAAAAAATCAAAGACTTTCCATTAATTACAACAACTCCATTGATCTGTTGCATATTTAAAAAATATTTATTAGTGGCAATTTTTTTAAATGAATACATAGAATTCCAGGTTTTATTTATTACCTAACCTCCAAAAAGTTTGAGGTTCATTAATGGCTGAATCCTTCTACTCTTTCATGTTGGTATGTTATCAAGCAGGTACCAGAGCCAAGAAGCTTCTTCCTCTATTCTATTGTAGAAAGAAGTATTTTTCATTCGTCATGGAGAAAAGCAGCCATTTTAATGATACACTAGAGACCACATGCTGAATAAGCAACAGCGTTCAGGTGAGCTTTCCAGTATTCAAAGCACTCCTGACTGACTGAAAGATCTGGAAATCCCCACCATAGTGTCAATTCCTCATAAATGCTAACCTCATGGCACTATCTCCACTGAGGATTACTAGGGTGCTGGAGAAGGACCCCTTGTTCTTCCAGGATCTCCAGAAGTATCTTGCAAAGTGTAAGTGTACCTGGTATAATAATAACAACTGTCTTTCTTCAGATTTCTTATCCATCCTCAGATTTCTCATTTCTCTGTTTTTAGGAGTGGAACTGCCCTGTAAAGACTTTTTCTATTTCCCACAGAAGGCTGATATAGTAATTTAGACATCTAGGTTTAAAATTCCTGTGGTCTAAGAGGCGACTCACAGTCAAGATGCTGTCACTCAGAGGAAGTGCCTGCAATGATAGAATTCAGCTTATCTGGTCATTAATGCTAACAGCAACATTGCCTCGAATCTTGCATATTTGAAGCCAGACTATCAAAAGGCACATCAGGGAATTGAAGGCTTGTAAAAATAAACACCAAATCTAGTATTAAACCAGATTTTTTTCTTTCTTTAATTGATTCTGTGCATACTCCTGTTGGTCTGCAGGCTTCTCAACTCTGCTGTCCCTGACTTTTTACAGGTCTGAAAAATTTACTCCAGATGTTTCTTCCAAGTTTCACCAGTCTTCAGGGAAGAAAAACCCATGTAAACCCTGCATCTGAAACTCAAGTATCTGGAGACTACAGGCTTCTGTGCTAAGTTTTGCATCACCACAGAGCAATCCCACATTGTCATCACCATCAATGGCAGACAGATGGGAAAACAAGACCCTACTGTCTTCAATATTGTGATTACGTCCTCAACAGAACAGGTATTGTCGCTCAGTAATTTTAAGACATAGAATAACTCGTAAAACAATACTCTAGCACTGGCAAGAGGAGTCAAAGGAGATCTCAGATCTGAACCTAGATCTCCCTCCTTCCTGTTCTAGATAGGAATTTGGTATGTCCATGTATTTTCCCCACACCAATTATTGATTTTTTTTGTCCAGCAGAGCAAAAGAAAAAAAGGAAAACGGAGAAATCTAATGCCAGTGTAATGAGACAACACCTTTCTACTTTCTTTTCATCAGATTTCTCTATCAGTCAAGATCCCAGCATCCAAATCCAGAAAATTACATAGATTTTGAGATGGATCAAGACATCTGCATGGCCATGTAATAGTCCCATTGCATTCTGAATTAATTATAAATCCAGTAGGAAATTGTAAGGCATTGCACAGAACAGCAACAACAATTATTCTGAATTTAGGCCCAGTTGGCTCCCAATCTTAAACCAGCAAGAGTTTTGCTAATAACCATAGCAATATCAGAAAAATAAATATCTTTGCTCAACACAATCATTATTTATTTGCATCCACCCCACTGATGCAATTTAGCTTGGACTTTTTATTCTATTTGCTCTCCTCATGTCTCCCAACCAGGGCATCCCGGACATATGACACTAAAGAATATGCTTAATAACTGCACTGTTGTCACACTGAAAAAGATCCACCACCTGGAACTTGGAGCACTGAATCAAAAAGGAACACAGGAAAATCTGTACAGGTCTCTCTTATTGAATAAGTTTACCTCATTGATTGGACATAAAGTTGTGTATCAATGTAAGGAATATCATCAGTGATGACTGCATTGGGGACTGTGATTTGTTTCAGGAAAGATGACCTCAGGTATCTAGAATTTGATTTTTGTAAAATGAATAAAAATACAGTTGGACACTTACAAGAGTAAAGTTTTCAAGGAATGGGAGAAAAAAAATAAAAATATGAAAATGTGAGTGAAACTGAGTCAGAATGTGAAATGTTCATGTCTCCAGGCTGTTAATTCAGGAGACGGTGTAGATTGGCAATTGCTAGAAATTAAATAGAAAGTAAGTCGTGACATTCTGTCAAAATTCACCTGCAAGTGCAGAATGTTGGAAAAACTAAACTCAGTTCAACCATTCTATTTCCACAAACTATAAAAAGTAGAAGATTGAAGTTATTTTCTCAGTGTAATAAAACCTAATCTGTTTAATAGATTCAAACTGAAAAACATGTTTTGCAATTCTAACTAGTGTATTAATCACACTATATTCAGGAATGTAGAGCAACATTTTCAAAAGTGTCCAAGATTTTTCACTAGCCAGACTTTGCATTCCCTTTAAAGTTTGGGTTTAGATCAAATGAAATGTGCAGAACAGCAGTTCCCAGCCAATACTGGTCCTTGAATAACAATTCTGTGAAAGCACCATTTTCATAGTGACCCTGCATTATGTCCATCCCACTTTATTTTAACCTTTTAGTTCCCTCTGAATGTGAACAACATCACAGGATAATTCACAGCATTTCCCCCGAAATAAAAACTGTTGCTCAGAAACAGCTCCAAGAGAAATAAATGAATGTTAGAGACACTAGTTTTACAAAAGATATCTGAGACTATCACTTTACTTTTTACTGTTTAGTTGTTGTTCAAAACCCAGTCTTTCCAAGCTGATACATGAAGATGGGCTCTAGTTCTTCCATAAAACCCCACTGATTTCTCTAAAGCTTTTTCCAAGCAAATACTCATATGACTAACACAGACTTACAGCTCTTTGCACCTCATTATTTCTGAAGGAGAAACACATAGGAAAGTACCATTTGTCTCTATATTTGTCTTTTATTGGCTCTAATGTAGCAACATAAATAATCAGATTCATTGTACTACCTTCACTTTGTTTACATGCAAAAAATATATGTAGTAAATGGAATTCTTTAAAATAAACATCAACATGTTTCTCTTCGTGTAACACTTATTGAACTCACTCTTGATCCTCCTTTGTGCTTTTTCCTTTAAAGTTTTTCAATCACATATTTCAATATTTTTGTATAATTATTTGGCAGAATGCCATTGTAGTGACTTCTGCAATCTGTGCAAGACCTTTGGAAAGTATTATTAGTTGTGGAAAACAGGACTTTTTGTGACCTAGAGGAGTGAAGATCTCTTGTTTGTTTAAAAGTAAAACATATTTTTTGAGGACAAAAAATATTGCACTTTGTTTCTCACTCAGATTGGAGGAGAAGGAGCACACAGAAAGGACATTCTCAGAGTTTCCATCAGATAGTATACACTTTGCAGCCATTTCTGTTGAGTTATTACTATGTAAATCAATTCTTCTCAGCTAAGTTTTGACCCTTCCCTCTCTACCTGAGATTTCACTGGTACAGTCTTTCTGTTGCAAGTATAATGATTTTACTGAACAGAATATGGGCACCTCATTGAATTTATCTTACGTTATCTTATTATCATATGTTATTATATGTTTATAATACGGGTAGAGGAATTAAGAGAGTGGATTGATTTGCCAACTACACCTTTAAATCAGTATAAATTTCTAGTGTAGGCAAGTCCTTACCTGGCTTCAGCAACCACATTGTAGTGTGTAGGAGCTTTTCACACTGCAGTAGGAGCCAGACTGCTCTAAACTCTTGTGAGCTCTGAGAAGACTGTGGGAAAACTGGGGCTGAGGCTGAGAAAGCACAGCAATGAGCAACACTTGAGCTTTATGAGCAACCGACAAACCCTTGACTGGAAAAGCCCAATCAGTGGAAGTAGATTATACAGCTAAAATGTCTAGAAGGACTTTGGGTTTTTGTTTAAAAAGAGTAAAATCTAATTTCATATACTACTAAACAAACAAACAAACAAACAAATAAATAACACACGCACACACCTCTCAAAAAACCCCAACCCAAACAACAAAAAAACTCCTAATGCATTAAAATTACTTGTATCCAAAACTCGAGAGCTATCTTTGATTTACAATGCAAGATCAGTGCTGCAGCTCAGCTATATTCCTAAAAGATGATTAGATCAAATTGTCAAGATCAAATTATCTAAATCGCTGCAGATTATGCAGATAGTCAGAACTGCACTACTGAAACAGAATGTTGTGATCATGCTAAATTTATGGAAAATTTGGCAAGCAAACATTCACAGCATTTCTTCAAATTGACCATTAAATGGCTTGTAAATAACCCACTTCCCTTCAGAAAGAAAATTAAGAATAAAAAAATTATATAATACATTCTAAAATTAAGATTGTCCATAAAATCTTGATATAGGCTTCCCTGTGTATGGTGGTAGAACCCCTTCATCCTCAGGACATCTGTCTCATTCAATCTGAAAGGAGAGTACCAAGCGAATGAGCATATATACCATGTTTTACTGTATCTGTGTTTTTCTTGCAATTTTTAATTCACTAACCTTAAAACCCTTACCTGAAGAGCATGATTAAATTCTTCTACCCATCTGGCTGAGGTCTTCCTACTAACAAGGTCTGGCCGCCATAGTTTGTTTCTTTAAACTGTCCCTGACTGACCATGGATGAGGATAATCCCCATTTTTAGAAGTAGAGAAGACGGTGAGGTATCCCAGCCAAAACTACCCAGTTCTTGATTACCTGGTTTGAAGTCCTAAATACTTGACTCCCATCCTACAGGTCTCACTGAGCACTTACCCACACAGTCTGCAGCAATCAGAGGTTGATGAGAGTCTGCAAACTAGAACCAAAGGCATTCAGTCAGGCCCCCAAGAGATAAAGTATGAGATATTTGGGGATCAAAATAAGACTGGGTTTGGTGGCTTGCCTACTATAAAAAGGAGCTCTGCAGACCAGGCAGAATAAGTAGTCACTTCTCCAAGGTGAAATTCATATCATTTGAAAGACAGCTCAGTTTCCAATGCCATCTGATTCAATACTTTCCTTATAACTGAGCTGGGCAATCCACAGACTGCATTCACCTTCACAGACACTACAAACCTAAATCATGACAAAATTAGTCACAATCCGACAGTACATACTGAATACATAAAAAGCAATCTTAATCCTACCATATTGTGTTTTACCACTGTGTAGCATAGTAATCTCCAAATTTAAGGGGTCAAATATGAATGAACAAAATAATCCCAGGCAAATCTCACTGTGACACCACACACAGCCTTTTGGCAGTGTTTTAGAGAAGGACTAGGGCTTTCCTAAAGTCCTGCATTAAAACACTGCCTGTTGCCAATCAGCTTAGTATTATGTTCACTATCTCTCAATGTAAAGAAACAGTTTTTCTAAAAGATATGTAGAATTGTTGTATATAGGTTTTTATTTGATATAGGATTGCCCAGTTGAGGAAATGTGAGTATTTTCATTTTTTCCAAGCAGGTTTGAATTTAAGACTGTAAGGATTCATAGTCTAAAGAAACATGTCTCCCAAACTATTCTGGTCATTGCTGAGATCTATTTTGAGACAAATCACAGAGACAGCCACTTGAAATGGTCTCACCACAGCCTCATGTTACTCTGCTGAAATATCCCTCAAGTATTTTCTCCAAGTCTGGCCTCTAAGCCTCTGACCATAAAAATTCCTTTGAAGCTCCATAGCAGGAACTGTGGAGTCTCAGAAAAAAAGAAATCCAGTTAGTCAGAAATCCAGTAATTAGAGGAGCAGAACTTGAAAGCAACTCTGTGAAGCTCCAGACTGCTGCTTTGTTTTTCCCCATGCAGCTTTATTAGGCTTGTGTGTTGCTTATAGATTATGCATGTTCTTTCTGGTTTTAGGACTAGATTAAGGGTTTCTTGGGGCCATTACTGATTTCAGCTGGTCCACAGAGATGCAGGCATATTTTCTTTCGTACTATAGCGGATGATATAAGAGTTGGACTGAATGATCCTTGTGGGTCCCTTCCAACTCATTATATTCTGTGGTAAATGTTCCCCAGATCCCTTGCCCAACACTGGATGACAGTTCAGTTGCACCCACACAGCCTTCTGCCTGACGATGCCAACAAACAGAGGTGGTTAAATTTCTTTCCAGAATGTTCTCCACCAAGTGGTTAGTATGTGACAAGAACTGAAGACAGTGGTAGAAAGCTATATTAACATGCAAAGGAGCAGATATCTTGTCCACAAGTCGAATTAATCTATTACACCAAATCAAAAGTTTTCCACTACTCTCTATGAATAATTGGGATTAATTTTCTTTATGTCTTGGTACACAGTGTTGCTGTGGTACATTGCAGGATCATGTATATCATATGGTTTATAGATGGCCACAGCAAAACTGTGGTTTTTTCCTGTCCATTATGGCATCCATTGATAAAAACCATGTCCCAGTCCAGACTGACAATTATCTGAAGAAGTGGCAAGATAAAATGAATTGATAAAATATTATATCTCATTCTTTTGGGGGAATCAAATCTGCCTCGAATCATGTTAATGTAAATTACTGTGACAAATGTGACATCTCTGTCTAAGAGCATGTTAATGTAATTTACTGTAGCGAATACCACATTTCCATCTGGTAAGCAATCTGTTAAAATTCACTGAGATTATTATCTTCAAGAGGCAGAGGTTTTTAATCTTTCAGGTTGTTGTTTTTAGGTTCCTTCTGATGGAAATAGTATCTAACATGTGATGCTGACTGACAACGTTTGATTAAATTAAAAATGGAGTATGTAAATTCCTAGTTCTTACCAGATCAGTATAATATAGCAGCTGGTAGGAAGTTAAGGTCATAATTTCAATAGCTCAGAACATTTAATTTCAGACGGGATTTCTTCATGAGTGTTAGATAGAGACCAGTACCATCAGAGTAACATGATAAACTTTGTATTTTACTTAAGTATGTCAATTTTTTAACAAATCTTTGCTTCCTATCAGAGATAAGAAAAACAGCTCCAAACCAAAATGTCTTACCTTAGTAGGCTATGTAAACATAAAAATAAATCATTGAAAGAATGTAATGGGTATGACTACTTCATTATTTCAGTTATGCAATCTTAAAAACATCACAATACATCCTGTAGGCACTGCCTCTGTGGAAATCAAGAAAAAATAAAAGGCTGAAATACCTCATGTAATCACACATCTTTCTTAAGAGCTCCCCAGTCTGCTCATAATGCTTAACCAATAATAATACAGATGAAAGGATATTTTTACTGTTAATTGCAAAGGTTTCAAAGTTGAATCTAGGAGGACATCATGTAACTATACAAAACATTACAAGATTCCATTTCGTGGAGGCCTAAAATGAGTCTAAAAAGATGGTACTTACACACGGTCATATAAATGCTGACATTTGTGTTGAAAACAAATATCATTTAATTTTTTTTTTTTACTTTAACACATAACAGGTATTACAGAAAAACATTACTGTGTATTAGAATAGCACTTTTAGGAAAAAATAGATAGGATGCAATAGCACTTCAACAGGTTTGATTAGTCCATTGCACTGATCAAAACAGCCAAGTATCCCAGTCTTAGACACTCTCTCAGTGTTTAGTCCTGGATTTGGCCCAAATGGGAGCACAGAGGGGCTTGAAAACTGAAATCAGAGACCACAGATCTTTGTGGTTGTGGGGACAAGGAATAAAAGTACTATTACTAGGATCAGTAGGAAAGAAATTAAGGTACCTACTTTAGGAATGGGAAGGTTGCTTAATTTCCCTTCTCTCTTTCCTCTCAGAAGATGGCTGCCTTCCTCGTGATGACAAAGCACTTCACAAAGTCAACTTTCAAAGTGAGACTTCCGAAATACTTATACTCTCTGTTCCAGCCTAACTATTTCTAACTGTGTCTGGCTTCTGGACAGCTTCTTCAGTTTGGGGTATTGACACCTGCTGGCCAGCATAAAAATAGCAAACTGCTTTTTCTCAGGAACACAGTCCCAGTGCTGGATGCATATGGTTTCATATTCTTTCTCTGCCATATGTTAGAAACTTTCTGATTCAAACTGGTTGCAAGTAAATATCATAATTTAGAAACTATTACATCTTTAAAATATATCTGGTTTGGATTTTGTTTTACTACTAATGCCAACACACTCTGAACAATGGAGACACTACCAAGTCTCTCCAAGTTCCCTGGTATGATATAAACCTCAAAATTGTTCCTTGTTTTCCAATTTTCATGGATTCCAATAAATTCAAAGAACCATGTACTCCAGATTTTTCTGGAAGATAATCTGAAATGAAAGAAAATATAAGGTCCATATATTGAGTTTTCATATTTCTGTTTTCCTACACTTATGGAAACCTCCACCTCTTCAACTGTTTTTTACTTATATACCTTTAGAATCTAAATGAAAAACAGCATCCTTTCAAACATGCTCACAAGTTAAATGTTTTCAGTGGAAGACTAGAGACATTCATGAGGGGAAAATCTGCACGGGTCAGTAATTGCACAGAAATTATTTTTGGCTTAATCTAAAAAAAGTTTAGATGTGGTGATATCATCAGGGGAAATACAAGATAGTTGTTATTTCTACTTTCACTCTTCAAACAACTTTTCTTAGGCATCCTCTTCGGCTTATTCTCAGGGAAAGGATATTGGGTTAAATTGCCTTTTCATATGGTCCCATATGAACACTTTCAAATACTGAAAAATGTCTGTTAGTAAATACATGACAAATGCTGTGACTACTCCATGCAAGTTTGGGTTTAAGGACAAATTTATTTGTATTTCTTTATGATCCCTCTGAAATCTGAGGTTCACAAGATCACTCTACATCATATAATCTCCCAATAACAGTTTCCCTGAATTGTAAAAATAAAGCTATACATTAGATATCTTACTATTGGTGGTTCATCACTTCCATTTGAAAGACTGTATGTTAAATATTCAAAAAAAAAAGACAAACACATCAAGGATGTAAATTCAGTTGTCATCTTCAAAGTGCATTAAGTCTGTGTACAAACTCCTTCATTTAAGAAATTGAAGAGTAAAATGGTTTTAATTAACTGCAGAATAATCACTATAACATTGACAATGGCTTCATGATTTCCATCAATCTTTGTCTGTATTCCTGAATGTTCTTTTGTAACAACAACAAAAACAAACAAGCAAACAGACAAACACCAAAAACAAGGACAAATAAACAAAATTTCCATTAACTAAACAAACCCTCTCCCAAAAAAGTAAACCTAAGATGTGTTACTTTTTTTACTCGGGATCTTTATTTTGGATATACTATTACTGTTCAGAAAGCATAAAAATGAACTAGGCATATGGCTGAGGAAGACTGTAATACGATTGTCATCATATTTTCACTGCAGGCAAGATGTAACTACTCATTTTATCCATTTCAGCTCCCTTTATCTCATCCAAACAGTCTGAGCTACTGCAAACTGAAATGGCACAACACATGACTGAAAGGATATTGCAATGCAGTGCATTTTTAATGCCAGCTATTTTACATTTCAATTTATACAACATTTTCTCCACCTTCTCTAGCATTAGCAGACCAGTTTCCTACTCTATTTCATGAGAAGAAAGAGGAGGAATTATAGCCATTGCTAGACAATGGGAGGGAGGTAATGAAACATTAATCAGAATGAAATAAAAGAGGGGATGGAAGAAAATGAAAATCTCTTTGCAACCTTAAGTAATAGTAAAATGTTTAAATAAGCAATCAATGTAAATCTACACTATAAACAAACAGAAGTGCCATGTTTCTCATTGTTAAAAACTCATAGTTTAAGACAGGACAGGACAATAAAAATAAATAATATCTGTGGAATTCTGATGAGGTGAGGGAAAGAAGAATGCTGAGAAGGAAGATTGGTCAGGAGTGGTGGCAGTCAGAGGCCTGAACAATCACAAACACTCTGGGTTTGTCGATGGAAGAAACATCCTTGTCATGGTTAAAGTAGGTTTTGTACTTTATTCCCTTTTTCCAACATTGTTTTAGAGGAACTGTTCGTTAAGAGCAAATCCCTCCCCACAGCTGGGTTGAGGATGGGCAGCACTGGTAGTCTTGGCTGCCAGGGCAGAAGTGGAGCTCTCTCCATCTGGCAGCCACCTCTCTTGCCTTATGCAGGAGAAATAAAAAGGAGCAGCCACATGAGCCCTGCCAGCCGCATGGCTTCACATGCCTCAGCTGCTGCCCGGGATGACAGTGGCTGCCACTGAGCTGAAGCGGAGTGGACTCAACTGAGCAGCACAGAGAAGAAGCCACTGCCACCTCCCAAGTCCTGCTCCATGAAATCTTGGTGTAAAGTTCCAGCTGGAAGGAAGCAGCCCGGAGCCATCTGATGCTCCAGGGCTTTTACGCCAGCATTGGCCATCTATGCAGTCCTGGCCAGCTGTTGCTGTTGCAACCCACCTCCAGAGAGAGCCAGAGAAAAGAAGAGAGCCTGCACCATACTACTGCAGCACTAGGATCCATCCCATCATCTCGGCAATATAACTACTTTTTGGACAAAACAGTCCTCCAGGTTTTTGCTTTGCCTGCTGTTTTCCCACGGTTTTTATGTCTGGCTGGGGAGAGCATTAAACCACAGGAACTTGTCTGCCACAGTATTTTCTTTGTTCTCCCAGGAGCAAGGGGTGGGGGCAGAGCCCGTGTCAGCCACCATCTTATCTGTGCACCAAAGGGGAAGAAACTAGGAACGATTTCTGTCTATTGTTGGCTTAAATCATTTTGTGTGTATTGTTAAAGTTGTCATATTTCTTTTCAGTAAACTGTTCTCTTTTTTCACTCATATCTCCTCACATTTTGTCTCTCTGTTTTGGTGAAATGGAGAGAGGTTTTGATAAAAAGGGAGAGAGCTCACTTGTTGGAATCTGCCCCAGCATTTACCTTACACCGAGACAATCATCATCAAGAAGATCTGCCCATATAAATACTCTTACAAATAAATGCATGAATAAAGCCTGAACATTAACTGATTACTTGAAACGTCTCCGTATGTGAAGAAAACACTGGCTAGTAGCTTAGCAAAAATACAAACATAAATATATAGGAGTGGTTACTTTGTAAAATGTGAGAGTACGCAGTAGGTGGTGGCGGCCAAAAAATTTAATGAGAGCACAGTTCACAGGTGTCACACCCAAAAGATAGTTTATTAAATCACTCCATGAAGAAAGGAAAAAATAGGTAAAGGTAAAAGCCGACTCTAACTTTAAATTACACAATATATATTCTTAAACCCCACCCACAGCCAAGTCTTATAGGTTGAATCACAGTGTCTGTAAACTTTATTACAGCTTTTATTTGGATGGCACTTTCTGGACAGATGTTCACTTTGCCATGAGAATTTTATCTCTTCAACATTCCTTTCCCACGGGCAGCTTAACACAAAACCTTCTTATCTTATTTGGTTTTGCTGATTTGCTTGTTTTTCTCACAGAACTAATTTAGTACCTGCTAGTAGGCCTCAGAATCTGCCTGCATTTCCAAAACCTTTTTCTTAACTCAAAAATCCTTATCTCCATAGTAAAATAAGTACAAATCCAGAATGCAGCATGTGATAAAAATGGCAATCACTGTGATCAGAAATATAGGTTGTAACTGATATGAATCACGCTGATGTTCATGATGCTCTTCTCATTTGTCTTACTTTAATTTGCAATTCTTTTACTTACATGGCCAGAGTGTAACACTGTTTCACGCACACAGTTGGCATCAGCTTCCAGGTCTTGCTGAAACCAACCAAAATTGTCAGATTGAAGGTGGGAAAGTAAATGCATAACCATGATATGTGGAGAGCTAGCTTAACTTTCAGCGTGGTTTTAGTAACTCTCTGAACAGACATGCTCATGGTTATCTTTCTCTGCTTCTAAGCTTTACTGTCCTTGCAATAAATGGAAAGGAACAGTACTTGATTGTGTGTCATAGCTGGAAGGGTTCCAGATGACACTTTAATATTCATTGTTTAGAAGAAAAGAGTTCTGGAAACATTGTTGATCTGCTAATGTTTCTATCATCCCTGTTACCCCTATTGAGAAAAAGAAACAAGGCATGAGCAGACATGAGACTTATCTAATGAGACTTATCTAATTCAAAGCCATCTGAAACCTGGTAGCTTTCCTCTTCAGTTTGCAGCATGTATTTTCACAACACTCTTTCACAATTACAGAATAGTATTCCTCACATTATTCTTCATATTCCTTAGGGTAAAATCAAGCAGCTGCCTTGTTTCTAATTAATAAAAAAAAAAATGGATTAAGCACTGAGTGAAAATTAGGTGCTATGGAAGCAACTAAGTGAAAAATGCAAACTACTAACATCACACCTTAAGAAGCCTGTGCATACCTTAAGTTTTGCTAGTATTTATGGTCTAAACCCTTGGTTTCCTATCTGCTGACAATTGTGCTCCCTGTTTCACATGCAGGCTTGTTTAGGGCTCACAAGCTTGGTATCCCAAGCCTATAGAAATGTTAAGTTTCAGCTGTTCCCATTAAATATGTGGATATGAGAGAAAGAAGTTACCAAACTGTTCTCACAAGTAGGTGAGGACTTTTTTCAGTAACTGCTTGATTTAAAATGTATACTGGCTCCAGACCTCTCCCCACTATTTACCCTAACATTAACACAAGACATGCTACCTCATTCATGTCTTCTTTTACTGTCCCTTGAATCTTGTGTTCCCAACTGCATATTGGTTCACACTTACTAAAACCACCACTTCTGTCTACCCTTTCTGTACTGGTGCTCTCCTGTAACACAATAGATGTGTCTAGAAGACACCCTACCAAGGTGTGCACAGACCGTAAACTGACTGTTTTGCTTGGCTACAACGAATCTGTTACATGCCCCAATTATCCCCTTGGTTTGCATTAAAGGAGTCAGGCATGATCCAGCCAGTCCAGACAGTCCTGCCCAAATGCATTTCCTCAGTACCTAAACTCAGGTGAGCCCCTATTTCAGCAAGATCTCCCACTGTGTGACACAAGCTGTTGGCCTATTTAGGCACCTGTCCCTTGGCATGTGCTTTTAAATCTCATGTCAGGTCCTGGCTTCGCTCAGGGTTGAAGATACTCACTGTTGTATCCAGCCACCAGGCTGAATGTTTGAAAGCATGTGCATTACAGTACTTAGGTTTCTTTTTGTATCCATAACTTCTGAAACTTAATATCTACTTAGCTGTATCAACAAACTGATTTAAAAATCAGATATATCAATTTTATCTTCTCTGTCCCATAACAGACTGAATTATCTTGTTTCAGTGGTTCAGAATTTTAAATTTAGTTACCCTTAGATTATAATTTCCATATCTTCTCTAATGTTCATAAATTGAAGAAATATGACACTGCCAGAGGGGAGAGAAGAACCTATTTACAAATGCAATAATAGGACAACTTATGAAACAAGAGTCTTTTGTTTAATTTTTATTTTATGTTTGTTTACATATCTCTGCATGCAGGTTTGGCCTTTTACCTTTCTGAATTTCCAGGAGAATTTCATTAATATGTACATTGACATTTTGCAAACAATGTAGGAAGAAAGGTGGAAACATTTAATCAGTTTAATATTTCAATCACTTCAAAGGTATCAAAAAGTATATATTAAAATGAAGGTTGCTAGTCAATATTGATGATGTGATGTGTAATACAACAGCTATCTATAAGCCTAATTTGTAAAATGTGGGCTTATAAGCACGATTTCTCTTTTTCCTGATAAAGAATAACACTTTAATGAAAGAGAAGCTTTTCATATTAATTTGGAGTTCTTGCTTTTTGAAGAACTTTGTATTTAGTAAGGGAGAGAAGAGGAAACTGAATCTTACTCCTGAGGTTTCGTCAGGTTAAGACAAGTAAACCGTTTTTGCAAAACTGTATGAAGAGATGTCTGATGGCCTTCACCATGTGATTCTTGGCTTTGGGAGTGGCATAGGAAGCAAAGTTCAGTATTCACAACAGAGCTGCATTTACCTCTAGGTACAAGCCACTGAAATATTGCACAGAATCTGTGTGAAGATTTAGGATAGTATTTTTCTATTACCAGGAAGTGTTAATTGGAGTGGAACCTTAACTTCTTCATGTTCTGACATCACATCAAAACTTATATCTCTGGCTATGATATTTTAGTGATCGTGAACTATGGCTAAATTAAATGGTTTACCCACTATACTGGATCTTTCTCTGCAAATGAATTAGGACAGAATTATGATTATGTAAGTGCCTTGGATAAGTATTTCCATACCTTTACACAGCTGGATCTAAATTCATTCCTCCCTCTGAACTCCCTAGATAAACAACATTTGGCTTCCTAGCAACCCCATTTGTCCTCACTCTTTCAGACAAATTATTACAACTCAGTACTAAACCAGTTTGATTTCAAATGATAAACAGTACCTGTGTTGCAGATGTACAATTTCTTTTGCTGCAAAGTTCTTGCACTATTCAGCAGAGACGAGAGATGCTCCAAGTACCCCTACTCTGTTAATTTATCTGCTGCTCCTTACACTCTGTGAAAGGATGTTGAAAGTGTACCCAGAAAAAAAACCAAAACGATTCCTTGCCCTTTATGTATGACAGAAACTTTAGGAGAGATACAGAGATGTCACAGTGAAATGAGTGCAGCAGAGGCTAGCCAGATGGCCAGTTTTCTGAAGTTCATGGCATACAAAGTGCAGCTGAGAGCTAGGTTTCTTCAGTTTTCAGAAGGCACAAATGGTAATCCAGCTGGAGATGCTGCCAAACAAGGTAATGGGACGATGAATTCACACTGTTCTTAGTAATGCACAGCAATAGGGTGGTGGGTGATAGACACAGGTATTAGGAAAGAAATTGCAATGAAGGTGATCAGCCACGAGAGCAACTTATCCAGTAGATTAACCTTCCTCCTAGAAGATATTCAAAATTTGACTGATCAAGTTCATGAGCAAATGCTAGACTGTCCCTGATTTGAGCAGGAGTTGGATGAAATAACTTCAAGAATTTCCTTCATTACTCTTTAGTTCCACCTTTTGAACATAATACTGTTTTTGAAGCAACTGTGTTTCAACTACATGGATGCGCTAGAGGATGCCTACTGTACAGAACAGGTCTCTCACTCTCATCGGAAGAGTCAGTTTGGAGTTCTGCAAGTGACTTCAGCAGAAGCAGATCCTAGTTTCTGTTCCAAATGTTTGCATTTATTCATTGGTGTAAGTTTATAAGTTCTGATTTTTCATAAAGAAATGCTTGAAGTTGTTTACTAACTGTTCTACTTCATTTCAGGCATATGCAAGAGCAAAGCAATCCAAATTCAAGTGACTTGAAAATACCATTAATCTCTGTCTGAGATGAAATGGTTTGTTTCATCTCAAAACCTCATTTAATAGCTTTGCTTTTCTGTCCTGCATTTGCCTATGTCCTTACACTTCATTTTTGACATGTTTTTTCTCTGACACTTCAAAGAAGGAAAATAGAACATGCAGTGTAAATCATAATAAGTTTTTTGCTTGATATCTACCCTGCCTTTAAAAAAAAAACAAACAACAAACCAAACCAAACCAAACAAAAAAACTAGTACAGAATTTTATGGTTTCCATGGCTGCTACTATCCTATTGAGTTCAATACCCCACATGAACTCTTACAGACACTACAAGAAATAACAAAACACCAGAGTCTGTGTACTTATAAATCTGGATTTATAACATATGATATTGCAATACTTGGGTTATTTGTTGCCACTGATTTACTTAGATATGCCTCATAACTCAATCAGACTTAAAATGGCCTTTGGCATGCCACACAGAATTTAGAATCTTAATTTTTTAGGTAATGACTTCTGCATCTTCTTTAAGTCTTTCACTTCACTAATCTTTACAAAACAACAGATAATAATTGAAATTGTAATGACACAAAAACATCTGAATTTCTCTCAACAAACATACACCAGGCAGAGAAGGAGAACAAAAATATGTGCGTGACGTGCAAGGAAGCATTCCCCAGTCATGCTGTCTGGTAGTCAGAAATGGTACCAGTTTAGCGGGAGTCAATTGTTGCAGCATCTCTAAGTTAATAAGAATATGACCAGTTGCTTCAGGGAGAGGAAAAAGTAACATAGGTATACTGACAGTATTGCACTCCTGTGTAAGGAGCATCTGATTGGTTGCAAATCACTGGGTTTCAATAGATTTCCAAAGCAGTATGTACATAGCAGTGCCCAAGCTCTGTAGTCATCCGTCTCCAGGGTAGGCTGCCACTCTGAAAGATAGAAGAATATCTGATTTCTACCTGGTTTTCAGTGTAAAATATGAACATATTAAGTCTGATAGAATTGATACAATCAGATTAGGCATGTTTTTGAGCAGTGTAATTCAAAGTTAACTTTTATTTAAGCCCAGTATTATTTTCTATCTGAAGATGTTATACAATAAGGCATTTGTGCATGTGTTAAAGATATTTTTTAAGTAGCAGCTAATTTTTTTCTGGTATTTTAAATCATATTTGGTTGAAATTTTGCATTTCACAGTGGTTCACTGAAAATGGTACTTTAAAAATAGCTTTGTAAACATTTTCTCACTACAGCTAAACATCATAATTTCTTGGAAATTACAGATAAACATCACAAGTGTAACTACAAGTATGGTTCTGACTAGGCAATTAACATACTACTGTCAAGGACAAGGATTTGGCAGAAGCCAGATGAGCTGGAGATTTGTGGCACCAGGTGAGTAAATGTGCCTTATGGGTGCACATCCAGAGGAACATCCAAGGTAAAAGATTGTAGTTATCTATGTATCCATGTTTCCTGCAGCATCATCTGCTAAATTTTAGTGCTTCCAGTAACTTAGTCTAGTTCCATCACAGATATTCTGAGTATTTCTACATTGTTGTGGACAGATCCCAGTTTACAAGGTTCTCTGCAGCAAGAACACATGCTGCTAGTTGTAAGGATGAAAGTATTGCTACTGTTTCTACTCGCCCAAGCCTATTCCTGTGCTGTGTGGAGCTTAGGGAGAAAAGAGAACATGCAATACCATTCTAGTCATAACTGAATTTTTAATGGTGACAAATTGGAAATAGACAGATTTTTTCAGATGAGGAAGCAAAGCAATTATCCTACTCACATAATGAAAGAATAATTGAGAAATGCACATGAAACCTTTAATGCTGAGGTCGATGATTTAAGTGCAAGACTACTGCTCTTCTCACACTAAAAAATGATACTAACTATCCTTCAAACAGAGTTACTGAAGAGACCAATGGAAAGCTGTCTCCAACCTGAGCAGGACTGATTTTCCCCTGATCTTACATTCTCTTTTTCTCACTAAAATAAATGAGGAACTTTTTATGTCTTTCTGCCATCCTTTGGATGTCAATATGCAAGGCTGCATATCTCAGCTTTAAATGTTCTGAACACTGGAAACTCAAAGTCCTAATAACTACCTTTACTAAGTGTAATTTTCAGAATATGACCAGAGTATTTACTCTATTGATTGTACTCTCTGAAGTGCAGCAAGAAAGATATCCTGCAGAGACTAAAATAACGGTATCTACTTCCTATGCGTTAAATGGCCATCGTTTTTTCTGTATTGCCACTAGCTGGCCTGAATATCCACATAAACATAGTCAATTTTGCACTGGAACAATTCCACTATCTTCAAAGAAGGTTGTCTTCATTTAAATTTAATCTGAGCAGGAGTGTCAGGCTCCAATGATTTAATTCACAGAAAATCATAAGAAACTGAAAGTAGGTCAGTTCAAATCTTAAGCTATTTGATTCTATCTCTTAAAAGAAAAAAAAATAACCTTTTAACACTGAAGAAGATAAGTCAAGAGATTTACCCATCATAATCATTTGAGTTACACAGACTGTTTTCTCTGCCCTTTGCTCCAAATTGTTACTAATTTCTTCCAGCTTTCTGTTTGTTACTCTACTGCAAGGGAAATGAAATTAGCACTGAACAAAATCTGTATTTTTCAGGCTTAAGGTCTCCAGGTGATAACAGTATTGCAGTAGTTTATCAAGGCAGAACTACGAAACAACTAGTGAGGATCATTCAAATAAATTAATGAAACGTGAAATGTAGTACTGAGATATACCTTATATTAGATATACTTATAGTCTTCCAGGGCTTCCTTTTCTCTTTCCAAAATGCTAATGTGACTTTGTAAGAGGAATCAGTATGATTTTGAACATTGAAGATACAGGATTTGCTCTAAAGCCCTAATAATTACAAAAAGTTATAGACACTTAATGAAAGTTGTAAAAAAATTTCTAAATAGAAAAATTTTTGTAGTTTTTTTCAGAAACAAAAACAAACAAACAAACAAACAAAAAACAGGTATGGCCATCACATGCCTCCCAAGTTATTTTCTAAGTAGAAATAGCAAAACTCAGTGATCACTGAGTCTGTATCACATAGCACTGTCCCAAAGACAATAAATTATATTTTCCTTTCATCCTCTAGATCCCAGACTTGTCTTTCATTCTGCCCCACCACTTTGACGAAGCACAAGCCACTACGCAGTTTGTTGATTTAGAGCTGTGCACATAATAGTAAGTATTAATAGACCTCTTGGCTGGCTGATTTCTCTCTAATCAGCTCACAGCTAACATCTACCTGCAGCATTAGCAGAAATACAAACTCAGATCTCCCTGTAATGTTCTGAGAGTTTTACACCTTTAAGTTTTTGTCAGGTTTGGCCAAATAGACAAACCTAAAAAAAAAATTACTGGAGTATACTACAGACAGGTAACATGACTGTACAAGCCTGATATTATTAAAGTGTTAGGCTAAAAGTATTATCACTTTGTTATTGTAATCAATGTTATTCTATTATCCTTTGAGTCTCATTTGTATTGAGTAGCTTAAAGAAATGCAAAATTACAGAAATCCTGAACAAATATATCCTGTAAATCCCAATAAAAGATGAAGAATCAGCTGGGTTGGAAAAGACCCCTGAGACCATCAAGTCCCACCTATGATCTAACATCACCTTGTCAACTAGACCATGGCAGTAAGTGCCACATCCAGCCTTTTCTTAAACACCTCCTGGAACAGTGACTCCATCACTTTCCTGGGCAGCCTATTGCATTTCCTTATCACTCTTTCTCTGAAGAACTTCCTCCTAATGTCTAGCCTAAACCTCTCCTGGCACACCTTAAGACTGTGCCCTCTTGTCCCTTTTCTGGTTGCCTGGGAGACAACATCAATACCCACCTGGCTACAACCTCCTTTCAGACAGCTGTAGAGAGTGATAAGGTGTCCCCTGAGCCTCCTTTTCTCCAGGCCAAACAACCCCAGCTCCCTCAGCCTCTCCTCATGGGACTTCTGCTCCTGACTGTTTATCGTCCCCTGGAAGAGCTTTCATCATCTGGTTCTGTGAAAACTTTTCATGATATTCTAGCAGTTGAATGCAATGCTCCATGTAACTTGAACCTTAAATTAAAGCAGATCAATGGAAATACTATGTTTGCAGTATTATTTATTTGACCTGAGATTGCCTTGGGATTTATTGTAAATTTGAAGGCTGCAGAGTTCTGGAAGAAGCTTTCAGCCATTTGCTAATTTACTGTCTTTGGACATATCCTGAAAGGTAGAGATAGTAAAATTATTTTTATTTCTTTGCTCAGACTTGGACTCTTTTATGCTTACATTGGCAAATACAAAATCATTTATAAGCAGAATAAAGAACAACTTTCCAATAAATTAGTGAGGTTCACAGATGAAAGGGCTAGAGCAGTTAACTAGAAAAGATTGCATGTAGAACTATTATTACTTAATTTCAGTGAGTGATGCCTTCAGACAAAAAAGAACCCAAACCAAACACTATTGCTCAGTATTAGAAAATAGAATAGTACACATGAAGAATTTTTAAACCTGTGGAGAAAGAGCACTCAAAACCAGCTACCCTTACATAAAGTATCATCCACCTTGTCCATGAGCATGTCTGACAGTAAACTGGCACACATTTCCCATGGGAACAGCTACCATCACTCCCTTAATCAGTTCAGCTCTACAGTTGAGGCTATTTTTCTTAAAATTTTGCATCATAACTCAAGGAGATTAACCCATTTGGAAAAAAATTACCAAACTGATTCTGACATAGCCTCTTTGCTATCCAGGTCTCTCTCCTGCTCTTTTTTTTTTTTAATTAAAAAAAAAATCTTCCCACATTTAAATAATATTTCCTGTCAGATTCTGTATGTGCTCTTCCAGGAAAAGTTCAGTTTTGTTGAAGAAACATGTTTTGATGTAAAAAGCTTTTCCTTTGGGAAATCCCCACCAACTCCAATCCAATTCTCTTCATTGACGTCTCAGAAAGAGTTATAATATTCATCCCTGCTATGCTTTCACCGTAATTTTAAAATGACCATGCTGCTGTCCTAGAAGTTCTGGGTCTCTTAAATGGCTATCCCAGAAGTATTCTGCCCATCCAAAAGTTAAAGCTGCAGCTTTCACACTCCTTGTATTAAAAATGCCTGGTTTTGAAGCTGATGTGCACAGCAGCTACACAGCAGAAGTTTTAAATTCTCTTATACGCTGCATATTCTTTGTGCCACCTCCAACCACACAGCACATGTGTAACTGTGCAGAGCTGCACAGGATCTCCCAGCAGCTGCCTTCTATTCTCCCCAACCCTAAGAGTGCAGAGCAACAACAATGAGGCTGATGAGACAAAGCAGAGCTTATTGCCATCTGTACCCAGCTGTGGTGCCTTTTCCAATCTAACTCAGCTGTCCCACGGATTTGGGGGAATTCATAGCTGTGAAGGATTCTTGCACACCCCTACTTGCAAGACAGATGTTCTTAGGGCAGAGGATGCTGCAAGGTAAGGCTCTGAAAAGACTTTTTTTTTTTCTCCAGAGCCTTCTTTCCATCATAAACTGCTTTATTTCAGCTTAATTCTAGCTTTGTGCCAGTACAAGCTCTAACAGGTTTGTGCTACCCATACACAATAGCAAGTCTATATGCCCCTGGAGGTATGCAGAAGATAGAAGATGTTTAGGCTTTCCCTTTTCAAATATATGCCATATTTATAAGGAAGAGTTCTATAAAATACTTGTTCAAATTAGTATATTTCATTATTTCCCATTAAAAAGAAAAGAAAATAAAAACATCTAGTGGGAAACTGAATGGAGACATATCACCATTCAAGTTCAATCAAAAAGACAAGAAATTCAGCACACAGTCAGTAGCATTTTATCACTTTGCTTAGCTGGGAGATATAACCCACTGTAAATATAGTACTTGATATATATGGTATATGCAATACAATGCCATGAAAAAGCCTATTTATTTGACAGTGACCTTAATGATAAATAAAATGGACTTGACAAGGACAGACTTAATGATGTGGCAGTCTCATTTAAGCTACTGTTCTGTCTCAGGACAATGAGTAAGAATTCATCCATTCCTAAATGGGTTCTTCTAGTAAGAACTCCTATTAACCTCTTGTGAACCTTTTATAAACTGAGGAGTATTGAAAATGTTCTAAACCAGCAAATGGTGAAAATGTGAAATAAATGTTGCAGAAACGCAAATTTTCTGGGATTTGTTCTTTGAAATCTTTCACCTTGTAGGGATTTGAAGACAAGAACTTTGATTGCTTCATAATAGGTATAATTTAAAAGACTGATTGCATGGTTGAAAACTGAACTTAGTATTTTTTAAATATGCTTTGCTTAGGACCCTAGTATATTTGAGCCTCCTTCTGTTTATAGCTCAGTAACTGTTCCACTAGGTTGCTATCAAAAATGAAGCAATTTTTTCCCTCCCCTTATTGTCAGTTTCTCTAGAAAACTATGTATCTTGTTTAATGATTTTCTTCTCAAGTAATTCTTTCAAGTAATTTAGAACTTTTTCTTTTGAATAAACAAACCTATATGAAGAAAACCTATAAAAAATTCTTATCCCAAGGGACTGCAAGACTTACGTTCCTATCCAAATACAAATTCTCATCATGGACTCAGTACAGTCCATGATTCACAAATCCTATGGGATTATTGCAAGGCATTAACAATTTATACACACAGTCATACTTCTAGTCAGTAAAAACACTGTGAGAAGAGAAAAAGAATGCAACTTTCAGGATTTATGGCTTCATGAATTGAAACAGAATCCACAGAGAAATAAAGTGTTTTATTTCTTTAATTTGTTTTTATTCCCAAAAAGACATTCATTGAACAATTAAACAAACTCCAAAAGAGTGTGAGAACTCACTCACTATGCCTATAACACACAGCTGAAATGGAGGCAGGTCTTTAAATTTAAAATATATTTCAAGATTAAGATGCCACTGTAGGCAGGTGAAAAGATGGAGAAATTCATTCCTCTTTTTCTTGTTAACAGACTTTGGGGCATTTGAATTCATGACTGTGACGTCAAGTCACATTTACTTGTTTGTCCTAATGTGCAGCCATGTATAATCATTATGTTCTCTACAGAAAATTCTTGCTTTGCAATATGGAAATATCTCAGAATTTTTTCCCTTCAAAATTCTGTGAAAATTTCTCTCTTGTCTTGGACTTCTTTGTACTGAACATCCAAATCACCTCTTGGCACTTCCAGTTTTAATGGTCTCATTTTCAATAGCTTATTTAATTGCTACTTCTATTCCCCTTTTAATCATTCATACCATGCTCAACTCTTGCATGCAACATAACCTATTTTTTCAAATAAGTCTCTGTTAAAATCCAGTTTCAAGTGAGAACACTCCATTAATTTTTCCACATATGCACGTATTTCTTGAATTTATAAAAATACCCTTCTTCTCTGACTATTTTTTATACCATTAACTCTTCTTAGTAGAGACTGTATTTAATTTGTCTACTCAGAAGCTGAACAAATATTTGTACATCCTGTAAAAGCATGACAACCTTTATATAAGTTGGGTCATAAACTGAGCTCTGTATTTTATGTTTACCTGGATTTTGTGTATTTTTGAGTTTCCAGTATGTACTTGGCACATTGATGTTAGGAAGTATGGGTCTGTTAACAGACATGGTGACTCCTGAATAGCAGGCAGCCAGCTGAGAGCTACATAAGCAAAATAGGTGTCATCTGAGATAGCATGGCATTGTCAGTTACTCTTCCCACACTGAACTGTCCTGACCTCTGCATCTGAGGAAGCAATAAGGATGTATGGCAGTTACTAATAAGAGTGAGGAGACATCATCTCTCAGCAATAACCTTAACCCTTCCATCTACCCACAGTGCAAGGGCAGCAAACAATCACCTAATGTGCTTTCATCCTAAATCACAGCCTTGCCATGACAATGGAGTAGATCCTCCTCCTTGAAGAAGTAATTTTAACCTTTCTGACAGACCATAATCCAACATTTCCCCCCATTCATATTACATGTACCCAGTAACCATTTCTGGTATCCATAGTATAATTCATTAGACTAATCTTGAAAGCAAAGTTAGCCACCTTTTTATTTTTTTTTGTCTGCATGAGGACAAGAAAATCCAGGGAACTACAGACTGATCAGTCTCACATCCACTCCCACCAAGCTGATGGAGCAGACAGTCCTGGAAACTATGCTAAGGTACATGGGAAACAAGGAGATGACTGGTGATAGCCAACATGGTTTCACTCAGGGTGACTTGTGACTGACAAGTTTAGTGACCTTCTATGATGGTGTTATGGAGTTGTCAGATAAGGAAAAAGCAACAGACATCATCTGCCTGGACTTGTGCAAAGCATTTGGCATTGTCCCACATGATATCCTTGTCTCTAAACTAGAGGAGCATGGATTTATATTGGATGAATTGGCCGCTAGTGGAATAAAGGCATTCAATGGATGGTCACTCTCAGAGAGTTGTGGTCAACACGTCATTGTCCAAGTAGAGATTGGCAATGAGTGACTCTGTGGGTTGACACAGGCAGGCAGCCAGAACCACCACAAAACCATGACTGAAATGTAAAGAGTAAATTTATTTCATTCCCTCACTAACCAGAGGATCCCAAAGCAATACCTGAGTAGAGACACGCCAGTGGAAACACAGGCACCATTAGGCTTAGTCCATCCTAGCAGTCTGTGGGCCAGCTTTTTGCACCAGTTTATCAAGGGCCCATGCACACATAGATTACCACCATGCCGTGAGCTCCACTGTGCTTTTTGATCTCTGAGCCTTGATCTCCTCTCTTCCTAAACAGGGAGTTCAAGCATGTCTGTGAGAGTGCCTCCAAGTCTCTCAAAACACCTATGTTAGCTCTATACAGAAATTCTACTCAGAACAGACAAAAGATAAGCAGCAGTAGGCTTTACTATAAGGATTTTCCCATACTCTTATTCTGCATGCCTTGGTGTTCTCACTGCAAGGTCACTTGAGCGAATGTACAATCCTCCTCATCATTCTTCTACTTTTAACCCTTTCCTCCCAACAGTGGCATTCCTCAGAATTTGGTATTGGGACTGTTCAACACCTTTATTGGGAACATGATGTTAATTGAGTGTACCCTCAGTAAGTTTGGCAAGAACACCAAGTAGAGTGGTGAGGTCAACACCCTGGAAGGAAAGGATGGCATACAGAGGCATACAAACCTGGAAAGGATTGAGAGGTGGGCCTATGTGAATCTCACGAAGCTCAACAAGGTCAAGTGCAAGGTCTTGCACCTGGGTCAGGGCAATCCGAAGTACAAATATAGACTATGTGAGGAATTAATTGAGATCAGCCCTGGAGAGAAAAACTTGGAAATACTGGTTGAATAGAAGCTTGACATATCTCAGCAATGCACACTTGCAGCCCAGAAAGCCAATTGTATCCTGGGCTGCGTCTAATGAAGTGTGACCAGTGGCTTCTGGACCCACTGAAGCGAGTCCAGATGAGGGCCATGAAGACCATCAGGGGGCTGGAGCACCTCTCCTATGCAGGCAGGCGTGTTCTTGCTGCAATGAATCACAGAAATAAGGAATCAGCTAGTTTGGAAAAGACTTCTGAGATCGAGTCCCACCTATGATCTAACACCACCTTGTCAACTAGACCATGGCAGTAAGTGCCACATCCAGTCTTCTCTTAAACACCTGCAAGGATGGTGATTCCACCACCTCCCTGGACAGTCCATTCCAATGCCCTATCACTCTTTCTGTGAAGAACTTCCTAATGTCTAGTCTAAACCCCCCTGACACAGCTTAAGACTGTTCCCTCTTGTCCCTTTTCTGGTTGCCTGGGAGAAAAGACCAATATACACCTGGCTACAACCAGGTAGTAGTAGAGAGTGATGTCTCCCCTGAGTCTTCTCTGCTTGAAACCAAACAACCCCAGCTCCCTTAGCCTCTCCTAATAAAACTTGTGCTTTAGATCCTTCACCAACCTTGTTGCCCTTCTTTGGGCACACTCCAGCACCTCAATATCCTTCCTAAACTGAGGGGCCCAGAACTGGACACTGCACTCGATGTGCAGTCAAACCAGTGCTGAGTACAGGGGAAGAATCACTTCTCTTGCCCTGCTGGCCACACTATTCCTGAAACAGGCCAGGATGCTATTGGCCTTCTTGGCCACCTGGGCACACTGATGGCTCATGTTCAGCTGCTGTCAATCAGTATCCTCATATCCCTGTCTTCCTGGCCACTCTCCAGCTACTCTGTCCTCAGCCTGTAGAGATACATGGCATTGTTGTGGCCAAAGTGCAGGACCTGGCACTTGGTCTTGTTGAACTTCATACCACTGGATTCAGCCCAGCTATTCTGCCTGTCCCAGTCCCTGGGTAACCATGCTTTAGAGAAAGCTCTGAAGATGCACAGCAAAAGGAAAAGAGGCAACAGAAGCAAGTTAAAGGAAAGGAAAATTTATTCTATTTCATTTTCATAATAAGGGTGGTCAAATGTTGGACTAAACTGCCCAGGGAAACTGTGGAAATGCCATTCTTGGAAATACACCTTTCCAATTGTAGTGAAAACATTCTGGGCAAACTGACCTAACAGGGATTTGAGTCCAATCTCTAAATGCATTTAGCAGGAGTTTGGACCTCTTTCCTTCTGGCAGAACCTTCTAACTTGAGCTGTTCTATGAAGATCCTTATCTTCAACAATGAAACAGACAATGGCATCAAGTGAGGCCTAAGCAAGTTTGCAGATGACACCAAGCTGAGTGGTGCAGTTAACACATATGAAGGATGGGCTGCCATCCAAAGGGACCTGGACAAGCTCAAAAAATATGGGCCCAAGGGAATCTCATGAGGTTCCACAAGGCCAAGTACAAGGTCCTGCACCTGGATCGAGACAACCTCCAGTATCAATATAGGCTGGAGGATGAAGAGATGGAGACCAGCCCTAGGGAGAAGGTCTTGGGGATGCTGACAGATCAAAAGCTAGATATGACTCAGCAATGTACACTTGTGGCCAAGAAAACCAAAAGAAAAGTGGCCAGCAGGTCAAGGGAGATGATTCTGTCCCTCTGCTCTGCTATACCTGGAGTTCAGCTCTGGAGCCCTCAGTGTAGGAAAGACCTAGACCTGTTGTAGCAGATCCAGAAGAAAGCCACAAAGATGATCAGAAGGCTGGAATGTTTCACCTATGAGGAAAGGCTGACTGAGTTGGAGTTTTTCATCCTGAAGAAAAGAAAACTTTGAGATGCCCTTATAGCAACTTCCCATTGCCTAAAGAGGGTCTACAAGAAGCCTGGTGCGGGACTTTCTAAAGGCCACATAAGCTGCAGGATGAAGGGGAATAGCTTTAAACTGAAAGAGAGTAGGGTTTAGATTAGACATTAGAAAGAAATTCCTCAGTGTGATGGTGGTGTTGCACTGGAGCAGGTTGCCCCAAGAAACTGAGGATATCACATCTGTGAAAGTGTTTAAGACCAGGCTGGACGGGGCTTTGAGCAAGCTGGTCTAGTGGAAGGTGTCCTTGACCATGGCAGGACGTTGGAGCTGCATGATCTTTAAAGGCCTTTCCAATCCAGGCCATTCTATGTCTTTCCCAAATGAGGGTACAGGCAAAACACAGAAACCTCAACCCTACTGCCCCTCCAAATTATTCTTTGCATTACCATTGCAAAAGTAACAAACTATTGAACAGCAGCTGTGGTCTCTCACCATACAGAAGGCAAAAAGCATAAAAAGATGGTGCAGGAGACATCTACACTGCAAATTAAGCTAAGAGCAGGACTTGGTGACTCAGTCCAGAACACAGAAAAGTTGTCCGTCTTCCAAGATGAGAAAGAAATAGAGAAGCATACTCATTCCTGAGTGCTACTGCAATATCATGCCTTCTGTTCCATGACTTTTTATAGCATTAACTTGCATCCACAAACAAAACTTGTCCATCTATTAGAGAAAAAATCAGTATATTTACGTTGTGGCTTTGCTACGAGAACTCTAAGAGACTATGTCCAGTAGCTCCATGTACAGGCACTTATCTGCATTATCCAACTCAAGAATTTGTCCTTCTTCCTTTCATAATATTATTAGAAGAAATGGAAAAATAAGCCTAAACTCTTTTCAGGAGGTCTATTGCTCCCCCTTCAGATAGTTGGGATGAATCTCAGTCTCTGCACTGCTTTAAGACAAAGCAAAGAAATGAGAATAAACCTCTGTTGGTTTAGATCACCACACAGTTTTTGAACACAGTGTTTATTGTCAAAAGAATCCTTTTCCACATTTTCATTTTCAAATTCATTGGACAAGTATGTGACAAGGAGTAAATCAACATAAAAAGGAGAAGAAATAAAGTACACAATAGAATTAAGAAGCAATAATACAACAAAAAGAATTGGCAAGAAAGTGACAGATTATTTGGAGTATGGTATTTATCAAAGTCCAAAGCATAGTAAGTGGCTGAGTTATTGTATTTTGCTATCAATGACATGGTTCCTTGCCAGATTCTGTAGGCAGTAAACACCTCAAAGACATTTTTAGCTTTGCATGCAGTTAGGCTGCTGAATCCAATGGGAATGCATAAATTTCTCTGTGTAACTCATCCTATAGGACATTTTTATCTCATACTACTGAGCTACAAAGCAGTACAGCAAAATCTGCTTACTCCTTTTTGGAAAAAAAAAAACAAACAAAAAACCCACGAACAAACCAAAAACCAAAACTCAAAACAAAAGGAAAAAAAACAACCAAAACACACAACCCCCCTCCCCCCAAGAAATATCTGTAGTAAAATATTTGCATATTCTGCATGAACTACTTATTTCATTTAGAAATAGCAAAATATCATTTTCAGTCTATGTTAAAAGATAACATTATCTTACCAAGCAGGCTGCTTCTCCTATAAATTCAGGATCATACCTAAACACTTAGAAAATATTTTCTACTTTTTTTTTTACTTCTTTTTGCCCATCCAAACCCATACAGTTCAGAGCATATGAAAAAGATTACACTGTTGTCCAGGGGTGCAATTATCTGACAATTTTCCCATCACTTGTGCTTGAGGGCACCACTAAATCAGGAGCATTGCTGAAAGCAGAGCTTGGTTATTTGTAAGAAATGGCAGGACAAATCAGCAATTTTTCTGCAGGCTACACAGATCATCAGAACAACCTTGAGATGTGAGAGTGGAAGCTGAAACTTTGACTAATCCCTAAGATGAAGCTTGGTTAATTTCAAGATTGTAATACATACTTATCAAATATAATAAGGAAGCATGATGACACAAGAGGTGCCATCTCATCCAACATTATTTACTAGAATAAATACATGAAGAATTTTAAGTACTATCCAGCAGGAGAGACTGCAGCAGTATGCCTAGATCTAGTGCATTTGGTTGTAAATTCACCAGACCTGACCCCTAAGCATTCAGAATTACAACCACGAAAGGTATTTCTGTGTGCCTTATACTGCAAGAGTCATTCAGTATTTGTTGACTTAAATGGAAGGTAAGCAATGAAACCCCCTTACAGATCTAGCACTTACCTCTTATCAAAGTGTATCAAAAGGATGCACCCAATCTTTTACTCGAGCTTTAGAACTACCTGTGAAACAGCTCAATGTGTCTGTTGGTAAACAGTAGGACTCTTCAACTCATGATCTACAAACTAGTTTTGGTCAATTATCATAAAAGCATATCTGTCTATATGACCATTGCCATCCCTTGTGTAGCGGTGACAGTGAGTGCATCCCTTAAGGAAAGCAGTTTTGAGTTCTCCCTTAAAGCAAAGAGAGCTACCTGTAGTGTGGGTGGTGTCTTGTAGCCAGTAAGATGCTTCTGTCAATGTGAGGTGAATGGGCTAGCCAATAATGTCATGACATGTTGGATGTGAGAGGATATAAAAGGTGTGGATGTTACTGAGACTGGAACTAGAACTGCTAGAACTAGATCTTTTACTAGAAAAATCTACTACTACTACTACTACTATGAACTGTTTGTGAAACTATCTTTAGTAAACTCTTGTAAGCCTTCTGATCAAAGCCTTCCGATCAAAGCCTTCCGATGTCTGCTGTGCCTGAGCTCTTTGGACCATCATTCATGCTGCACCCTCACTTGGGATAAGGGGACCTCAATAAATGGTGGCCCCCGATGTACCCCTATACCCTTGCTTGGTCCAAACAAAATTCTTCTCCAAACAACTAACTGAAGAGCTCTGGCTGTGATTTGCTTTGTACATTAGTGATGTAACAAGCCCCACTAACCATTATGAGTTGCCACTGCTCTTGCTCATAGAGCAGCAGCAATTTAGGATCCCAAAAAAACATAACCATCAGCTTGTATGGGTTGCTTTCTCTGTGATAGATTTGGCAGAGCAAAAATAAAAAGATTATAAAAGATTAATAGAAAATAAATTAGAATGAGGAAACAGCTGAAGGAGATCTGTTGTAACATCCGGCATGAGTTTTAAGCAGGACACTGCACTGGAGCTCTGACAGAAGAAGCAAGTTCCAGTGGTCTCTCAACAAAGTGATACTGGATCTCAGGATTCTCTGACGTTGACATTGTAGGAATCAAGCTAAAGTGCCTAAGGAAGAATATAGTGTTTAGTGATTGTGGACAAGCTGAAGAGGGAATTTAGGAGATTTGAGACATTTTGCATAGTGCATGAGGAAGGAAGGAATTTTGGATTATTACACAAATAAAAATTAATAACTATATAACTGTCACGTGAAAGGGAGAGGGGAAGAAATGCAAAGGTGTCTTATCCCACTCCTGTACTAATATAAAGTTATTGGCTATAAGCATCCTCGGAACAATCAAAGCTTTATGAACCCAGCACTGCCTATCAACCCATGGACAGAACACAGGCTGGAAAGGTTTTTGACCTTCCTATAAGGACCACACTTTAGCCAGCGAGAACTTTTTAACTATAAGTGTTCCAGAACATCAAAGCTTTATATAACCCAGATCAGCCTGTCTGCATCTCACCTGAAGAGACAACACAGGACAGCACACTGCCTGGAAAGGTTTTTGATACTCACTTTATGGACCATACTTAATAGCAAGAAAAAATCCCTTTCTCTGTATCAGCTCCCAAAATAACTTTTATTAATACAAGTATATGACAATGACTATATAGGTTGCTTAGTCAATGACAACATTTAACTGCAGGATGTATTTAATTGATGACAAAAAAAAAAAGAAACTGGCACAAAATACATTCTACAGGCAACACCAGCAGTAACCCCCCATGACAAACTTACTAATCAGAAACACAACAGCTCAGCACTACATTTAAACACACTTACTAACCCAAAGCAAAAGCACCAGAAAGAATATAGCCGCTTCCCACTAACACGCATATACCCGGTGAGTTGTAGCAAATTATAATTAGTAAGGCACAGGAAAACAGAGTAAGAATTGGTTGCTCACCCCTTCAATGTTCAGTGGGGTTGGGGGAGACAGGATAGCTCATAGGTTGCTGTTGTAGTTTCGAATTATAATGTAAATTCTCTCCCTGTCACTAACTGCCCATGCCATCAGTTAACAAAAGAAGAACTACTATCGGCTTCTTGATCATTTGGGTGGGGGGCAGACTGTCTTTTTTGGTTTTGGGGACATTCCATTTTTTTAGCTCGGCGGAATGCAGGAGCGGGGTGTGGGTGTGTGCTGCGGTAGAGGAGAAGCCATTTTCTCCTACTCCTGCTGCTGTTTTTTTTGGTGAGCTGGTTCCTTTCTCCTTGCCACGGCCGTTCTATGGGTTCGGATTGGGGTCCTGGTCACCACTCCAGTCTCACCACCGCCTGCAGTGTCGTGGCCTGCCCAC
This sequence comes from Sakesphorus luctuosus, assembly GCA_013396695.1. Taxonomy (NCBI): domain Eukaryota; kingdom Metazoa; phylum Chordata; class Aves; order Passeriformes; family Thamnophilidae; genus Sakesphorus; species Sakesphorus luctuosus. The sequence continues at coordinate 117,215 of VWZD01004949.1, read as the reverse complement.
CCTGGNGCCCCCCACATATATATATATATATATATATATATATCAGTTAAGAACAGTTATCCTTCTTGTAACCATTTTCTGATTAAAGTTCCTTTTCTTAAATTTGATAAAGAGTGATATGATTATTGTGGAGGAATCCCCTCCTCCGTTTGTGGGTAAACATTTTTTTTCCCCCCTCAAATCTAAGACAGTTGCCCTTCCAGAGGTGGTAGAATTTTTCTCCCCAGTTTTTGCTCATGCCTAATCTCTTTTTATGCCTTTTTTCCTTTAGGTAGGTTGAGTGATTATAGTCAATATTTTGGGGGTGATAGACAGATGCCTGAAGGGTGGCTCCTTGGGTCTCTGCAGGATGCCACAGGGTGCAGCAAAGAAAGGCCATGTAATTTCCATAACACTCAATTCCTCGGTAACCCCATCAATAAGCACTTTCAGGAGCTAAAGGTTACCTGAAACATCCCTCCAGGAGGCTGAGGTGTTTCCCTTAACTCATATCAGGGCTATCACCCCACAATAACATTGCAAGACTCATGGGTTTTCTGTGTTGACATTATGTTAGGGGTGAAAAGGAGGGAAATTTTTCTAAACTAGTGAAGGAACATGTTTCTCACAATACAAAGGGGTTGAGAATGCAAAAAACCAGAGCAACTGGAGGTATAAGTAGGTGCTATCCTCCATGCTCTTCTTATACATGCACATGGAAGGAAGTAGAATGGGATAATCCAGGAGCTTACAGTGCTTTGCTTTTAGTCCACCTCTATCAGTCAGATGCCCTCAAAAATAAGGAGTCTTTCGTAAAGAACAAAAAGCCATGTATTGATAAACAAGAAAGTTGTAACAAAGAACTTTTAAAGGATTTCAGCTGAAGGAAAAATGACTACTAGTCTGCTACTTAATAACTCTGGAAAAACTATAATTTTAAAGAGAAACATAAATCTTCTCTTTTCCCTGATAAAATTTACTGCTCTGCATAAACTGCTTAATCACAAACTTACTAGTGCTTTTGATTAATGACTAGAGAGAGAAAATCGGTCATATTTTATCTGAATAAGAAATGGCAGTTTTGTAGCAGTGAGAGCCATAACCATGTGAACTCTATAACAGAAAGGAAATGGCTTCTTTCCAGCTTTACAGGACTGATTGAGCTTTAAAATACGAAATAAATCTATTTTCCTGAACTGTTAAAACATCATTTTTCCAAGAACAAGCTTAAATCAGACATCCAATACATTAGCAAAGTCTAATACAAGAGTGGGGAAAGAGTATCCTATTTTAACCATTTTTTTTAATTCTTCAGGTGGTTTTGAAGTTTTTTCCCTCCTTAAATAGAAGTAGGCTCTCAGTACTAGTGACCTGCAAAAGCAAATATTTTATTGCATCTTACCACCACACATATTATATTACCTTTGGAATCTCTTTATCTAGGTTTCTGTCCAGCACACGGTACTTTGGAGTCTAAGAACATTCAAGTATAACTCCTAACACTTAGATATAGTCTTTCAAAGACTTATGGACATAGTGAACTTTAAACAGAGAAGTAATTCTGTCAAATTCTTCTCTTTTACTTCACATTTTCAGTGAGGGAATTTAGCTTTTTTTTAGCCATATGCACATATCTCAGCAGACCCAAAATCAAAGAGTGTGATAGATGATGGCAAGTAGAAGAATCACTAGTGCAAGTAACTGTCTCACACAGCTGTTCTATGCCAGCAAGAACCACCCCAGTGCTACATGGGGACACAGGAGACAGACTGGTATTTCAAATGGACACAAGCTAATTTCAGCTGATTTAGTTAGAGAAGGTTAAGTTACCTTTCTGCTTAAATTATGTGACAGATGCATAGAGCTAACATTAAAAGGAAAGAAAGATACTTCTGTGGAGAGGTGAGAATATTGAGGTTAAAGCGATAATCAACTAAAATGAAAAGAAAGCAGGTAAGTTTTAAAATATTGCTGAGTTTAATAGGGCTCCAATGGATGTTGTAGGATTTTCTTATCCATAAGATAGAAAAGGCAGAATTAATTATTTTTCATTAGGAACACATGTGTGAGTAACAGTCTATCAATTTAAAATTTACAAATAAACAACACCTTTTCATACACATTGCCACCAAAAATTCCTAGTAAAATGGGAATATGAATTCTTCACAGCATTACCTGAACTTATGTAAACCCCTTCCTGCAAATATAAAGTGAATACAGTAGGTCTACCAAACCAATAAAGAACTTTTTTTACTATGAAATGCTCTTCTTTTTAAACTCTCTCACTGTTTAGTGGGAGTGACTCTTAATGGTGCAACACTAGCCTCTACTGCCTCTCTTAGAGCTGATCACATTACTGAAAGTATAATCAATGTTATACTTGCAAATGAGAGGTCCAGGAGAAGCTAGAAGTCAAGCCTGACTTGCTCACAGACTCATTACTCTTCTGCCTTTTATTACTCCTAAATTACTGAATGAAAAGAGTTGCCAAGTCAAGTTCACTATTAAAAGCAGACTCTTGTGAATTGCAGGCCACACAGGTCCTGGGTGCTATACAGTCAAGGCTCATTCAAGGAATTTTCCTTTTGATTTTCACTCCTACTAGTTTTACATATTTTATCAAACAAGTTGAAATGAAATTATTTATATAAAATTTCCCATCTTTACAGGAAAAGCTACCAACCTGCTCTTCTTCTCTTCCCAAATGATGGAAGTGCAGGGTAAACACTTGCTCTGGCTATCCTCCTAATTTTATGTTATGGTTAATCTTTGAGCTATAATGTGTACAACTATACTGATTCAACAGGATATGTTGAGAAAAGTTGTTTTCATCTTTACTAAAGGTCAACCTAGTACTGCAGAAGAGTCGGAGCTGTGAATATTAATTCCTTTTTGTCAGAGGTCAGAACCAAAGACATTTCCTGTATTTGAGTTTAGGATAGAATTCACTAGAGAATTGTATTAAAATGTTTTCACTGCTGTCTTTTAGAAGTGCAGGAAGAAAGAAAGCAGTAACCAGTACAGCACTTGGAAGACTTCAATCATGTTAGACACTACTTTTCTGAACCAAATTACTTACATAAAAAGTGAATGTTTGTCTAACATGAATGTTTTTGTAACACATTTAATCAGAGTGAACTGCAATGTTAAGTGCCATTAGTAATGGATTAAAAATAAGAAGAACTCCTATTCCTTCTACCAAGGTTTTCCCATCCAAACAACTTGTCAATCATAACTGCAAAAGCTTTAAAAAAGAAAAAGAAAAACTAAACTACAATTTAAAAAAACTAGACTGGCCTTGATTCATGCATGGCAGGGAAAGGCTTCTCAGACAGTCAATACTTTTAAGTGGAGAAAAATACACAAAGGAAAAATGAAACAGTTTGATGGACTGGCTGAAACTGGGGCAAGTCCCAGTTCAGCGCTTTATCAGTTATATCAGACTGCATCCCTATTTCAAGACATGGGTTTTTTCTTTTTCAAAGCACTGTTTCTGCAGTATTCAGTTCTCAGTTTGTTGCTATGTTGTTGACTAGATTAGGTAGTTTGTGTTGGTGACATGCTTTAAATATTTATGTTAGCAAAAACATAAAGCTTAGCATCACTGCAGTGGGAATAGGATGCTCTGAGGGTACATACAAAATATGACGGGTTTAGTGGAATACATTACACACTTCTGAGAACTTTTCTTTTTTTAACAGCATAGTGAATTTCAGCTTTCCAGAAGAGATGCAATTTATAACCAAATTTCTATCCCCATTTCCCTCAGATAGAAGTGTTAATATATACAAGTGTTAACATTACTGGCATGAAATACCCTAAATTCATAACTCTCTCTTCCTCCCCTCCCCACAATGATAATTTGCTTGCAAGGGAGAATAGGAAAGCAGCAGCCACAGATGTTTTGCCTACACAGTTATTTCTGTTCTTCCCCACAGGTACGTACCTTGAACCTGTGGGTCCTTTTTCATCTAAATTAAGTCATGTCATAATTTTTCCAGTCTCTCTTCAAGAAAGTATGTCAAGCTTTTATAATTAAAATAATTGAGAAGTAATCTTAAGAAAAAAAATAGGGGGATTGCATCACTTAAGTTATCACATTTGCTTCTGTTTCTTAAAATTCTGATTTTTATTAAAAAGGGAACCTTTAAAAGTCCCCAGGTATTGAACCTGAAATTCCAACTCTCTTCTGATCACCTTCAGATATTTTTCAGTGTAAGGAAATATTTACTTTTCTCTTCCCGCTCCACCTCGCACCACATTCTTATCAGAGAATATAATTGAGCAATGTTTATAAGACATTTGTCAGGAACTAGGCACCAAGAATGAGACTATATATTGAAAATATTCTGAACAAGAGATACTTGTTTGATTGTCTTGGTTTGGGTTTTTTGTTTGCTTGTTGGGAGAGTGTGTATGTTTTTCTTTTGATGTGTCTTTTTTAAAGAGTAAAGTCCTTTTTTTAATAGGGTCTCCTTTTCACCTCACAATAGATGATTTTGAGTTCCAAAACACAAGGGTTTAGACTTAAACTTTATCAAAATTTGAGATTCAGACATAGTTCAAGAATATCTCTTCATCCACATCAAGATTTCCTTTTCCTTATGTGATTACATGTATGAAAGATGAACCACATGATGTTTTCTTACAGATTTATTTAAGGGAGTGAAAATCCCTTCTACCACTCTGCAAAGATAAATACTACCATCCTTGTTTTCCATGGATATTCTGCATATGAGAAGCAATGATTAGTGTTTAAATAAGTCAATGATAACCAGCTAGTTGTGTGTGAAATCACATTAATGTAGTGACTAGAGAATAACTCCTGCATTCTACTTTTTAGTATAAATATATATGTAAAGCAGTGGTTCTGAAACAAACATCACAGTATCTTTTGTGAAAAAAAAAAATAAATTTTTTTAGCAGCAAGATGAATTCCAGGTTAATGCTGTTTTATAGGGCTAGAAAACAAAGCAGCAGGACCGCATCTTTTGGGGGAGTTTTGGCATTTTACTGAGCTTTTCGGCAGCCTACTATTTCAGAGTGGGCTTGCACAGTTCAGAGAAGATCTTGCTGCTCCTACTAGCTTTTGAGGGAAAATGATTTTACCTCTCCATGGAAATAGCTTTCAGCCAGAAAAAAAATAACTTGTGCAGTGGTTTTCAGTAATTTTTTTAAAGTTTGGTGCACAGCCAGTCCATACAGCACCTCACTGAAATATAAGCTCCAATTTAGGAGTCAGACCTTCAAAGGGAAAGGTTGTCTCCTGCCTATGTTCCACCTCTGATTTCCTACGGAAGACATTCAACAGAGGAACCCCTGTAACTTTTTCTACTGTAAACAGCTGCAGTATGTATTCACAAAAAAATATAGCAGTACAGAATGGTGTTTGAGCTCATCTCACATATTTTGAGAAACTCTAGAATTTAAGCTTTATATTTTTAACTACTCCAGTGTCCCTTGAAGTACCTTATACACTGGGGGCTTCCTCAAGGAAATATTCAGCAGACCACATACAGGCAATTTCCTATCTAAATGTTGTGACAGAGAATTTATTTCCTTTTATAGTAAATGATTGTTCTCCATGGAGATGCATGGAAAATAAGAAAAGAAAGGGGACTATGACCTCAGCATTATAAGATTATTAAATGGCTACATGTGGCATGAGAGGTTTTTATGTAGCTTCCTTTTGACACAAGAATGACCTCTTACACATTTCAAAACGTCACTGCTTACCAATTAAGGTATTTGAGGAGACCCTAACCTGCTGGTTTGAGATTATATGGTCTTCCCAGAGGAGCTGTGGGTCACTTAATTCTTTCAGTGACCTAACCTTGGGTGAGAATCCTCCAGGTAGTTCTTGTGAATACCTTTCTGGAGGGTCTGTTCCTTTTAGGTGCTAGGTCCAGACATTCATTTTGGATACTCTTTTAAGGTAGAATTTTGAGCACTACCTTAGCAGATAAAGCTCTCTCATGTGATGAGTCACATTTTAGGCAGAAACAGCTGTTACTAAAGAAATTCTGCCCATAAGAATATGTAAGAAGTATAGGCATAAAATATCTACTAGTAGTGCCTTTTTTGTTCTGAGTGGCAGGGNTAGAAAAAATTAGTTTTAGAAAAGCTAGAAATGTTAAGGTGTGTTTTCTACTAGTAGTCAAGAACCTTTCCTAATCTTTTAATATGCCTGCAGATAAATGGCACAATTAAAACATAAGGAGGCTTACATTTTTCTTGTCATGTTCTATTCCTTTGATTCACATGTCACTTTCATCAAAAGAGCTCAGTAGCAAGAAGTGGAATCAGCCATCAAAATTTTGGCAGGCTGACACTCAATTTTGCCACCACCTCCAACCCACCCATCACATTATGGCATGATTCTATGATCATACCCAAGCTATCCACGGCCTGGTGAAGGCTCTAGAAAATGAGTCTTTAGGATATGACTCCTAACTTAACTAAGCAAGTTTATATAGAGTAATATGAAAAGGAACAGGAAATATCAGCATTCTGTCTTTTTTCAGCTTATTCCCACATAAGTGTTCTGATCTCTTCTTTCTTTAAGCTGAACAAACACTATTAATTGCATTTGGCAAATAAAATTGATCTTGAAAGGAAAAATTAGAGTTTGCATTTTTTGAAGGCCAAAAAAATCAAGATTATTGTGTATTTTCAGATTCCTCCGACGATAAGACCTATTACTGCCTCAAAATTAGGATGCAGAGGATTTGTGCCAGCATATAAACTGCAACTTAAGAAAAGCCTTATGAATCACTGCAAAATTAGATATATCAAAATGGTGAAGAATCATCTTTAAAGTAATCATTGTAATTTCTAAAGATACCTCACTGAATGCTACAGTTATAATGCATGCATCTGGTCATGACTGTGATAATATGCCAAAGGAGACATATTTCCATTAAAAGCAAGAACTAATTTTCTTTGTTAAGGTAGAGTTAGTAAGATGATAGTATCACTTCAGTTTAGAAAAGAAGACAATAAGTAGTTATTAACAATCTGATCTCCAGAACCCTTTTGATTCTGAGGAAAACAAAAAACAAACAAACAAAAAGTCTTTTAACAAAAACCCCACCTTTAAGGGAGATGGATAAATTAGTTTTGTAATTTCTGTTAATCCACAAAAATAGGCAAAATTGACAAATCTGACAGTGCGAAGATGAAAAAATTATGATAAGTGCTAGATTCAGCTTCTGTCCGGCTGCTATTACAGAGCTCTAAAAAAGGATGTACTACTTTTAGCTTTCAAGATCCTTGAATGATGAAAATAAACTGAAGAAAGACAGCTATGAAAAACATCTGCACACTACATTTTGCATTATGACAGTATCTGAATAGAAGTAAAATTCAGGCATTGATCTTTTGAACATGTTACACCTGATGTAATAAAAAAATTAAAATTTCAAATTATATCTGTTGATCTGTACAGTCAAACAAATGGAGCAATGGACACCCCCTGCTGAGGAAAGAGAAGTAGTCCTTGGAATTCACACTCTGCCTATTAACTACACTGGTAGTTAAATCTGTGCTCACAAGGCTTGCAAGCATTTTATAACAAGTACCAGACAAAAAAAGGCTAACACAAAGCAAACTAGCTCAAAGAACAGTCCTAAAGAAAGGAATCTCTTCTCGTGAGCAACTGTCTTAATTATGCAGAAAAAGAAGTCAAACTTCTTTTTATATTGATGCTTAAGGATTTTAGTATATATTTTGTAGATTTGGGGGATTATATAGGTTACATGGATTTTCCTGGGTTGCTCACATATTAGGTGGTATTAGAAGTTACTAAAGCTCTTTCTCACAGACTCATGAGCTTTCTCATGCCCTGCCAAGGCCATTGTGTGTGTGAGAAACCACCTGTAGATAGCATGAAACAAAACAAAAGAAGGCCTGGAGGTTCTCCAAGGGCCAGTTCTGAAGACCCCTATGGGTGGAATACAGAGAGAAATGAGAATCATAGTTGCTCATAGATATCTCATATGTTAATCGCTGGAGAAGTTATAAAAGCCATGACATATCTGGTCACTGGTGTGCATGTGTGTGTGTGCATGTGTGTGTGCATGTCTGTGTGCATGTCTGTGTGCATGTGTGTGAGCAGACCTTGGGTGTGCAGCTTGAAAGCTTTCAATAAAGGTACACCATCTTTCTCCATTGATATTGTTCCTGAGTGTCTATTTCCACAGGAACTTAGGCATCAGACAACTTATGATTTAAGTACTTCACTGTTTAAGATTAAAACTAAAATCCCTCAAAGAAAAATATTTTCAAAACTTTGGAGAACTGATGCATATTGCAAATTTTTTAGGAGAGAAATAGTATTTCCTTGAAGGAAAAAAATGGGAAAGGAGATACATCATTAATAAATATAGGATATACTCTACCTGCAGATAGAGAACGTATGAGATGGGCTTGAAAATCCAGCTTACCATAAATACAGCATCTAGTAAGCACTGGCCAAAGCCAAGGTAGCTAAGAAGCTAAGTGGACACAGGCTATCTTCTTTGCTGCTGCATTCCTAATCTTCTTACTTCACAGTGAATCATGGGATTCAATTCACTGAAGTGCTTCTAGCATGTTCAAAGTGTGGTAAAAACTCCAAAATAGCCATAGAACATATAAGAAAAATGAAACATTGAACCAGATTAATCATTTTACCAGGGTCAGGAAGTGGACTTCTGCTTCCATTGATATTAAAATACTCATTTTGTTGTGGTCTGCTGATTATTTACAAACTCAGAACATATGAAGGGGTTTCAAACATTTATTTAATTAATCACAGGCTAAACCAATATAACATTCATTAACGGTGGATGTCAATGGTTAATAACATGTTCCCAAAGGCACTTTCCTTTTAATGTCTGCTACATTCCTTTGGCATGTCTATTAATTATAAACTGATACCAGCATAAATATTATAATTTTTTTTAAAAAATTGAAACATGTTTTTGCTTGGCACTTTTTAAAATATGAATGTGCATAAGTGTGCAGAAATTCTTAAGTGAGATACTTTTTTTACTTTAATATATGCTATATATTTTCATTGCGTTATGTTTTATACAGAACTTTACCATTTTTAATAAACATGGAACAAAAATACTTATTCTAAAAAATTTTATCAACAAAGAATTTTTTTTATAAACAAAAAAACATTTGCTCTCAATAAGGCTCAGTCTCCAGTCATAGTTTTGATGTGGTCATTGTTTAAATTTTCCTGAATTAGTCAATTTAATACACTAAAATTTCAGCTGGTAAAAGAAAAACTAGCTTGTGTTCCAAGATTTCTTATAATATTTCTTTTCTATTAAGAGACAATGTAAGATTTCACATCCAAAAGAAAGGGAGCTACCTATCATCCAGACCTGCATAAATAAGTGAAAATTATTAAGGTATTAATTTACAATTTAGTCATTCAAACACTAATTTTAAGAAGAGAGTGAAAGACTTACACTGCTTATGAAGTAAAGTAGAACACAGATATTAATAAAAAGGGAAGGTTCCAATCTCTTGCTGCATCAAAAACTATGAAGTCATGCATGGGGAGGTTCCCAATTACAAAACTGAAGTCTGGACAATGATTATAAGGTCTGCTTCCTAAGTGTCAGTGGAGGAAAAAGACTTGCAAACTAATGAAAATTGTTAGCTCATTCTTACTGTTACTACTAGTGTCAAATAAGGATTAGAAACCATTCTTGCCAAACAGGGGAAGCCCCAAGAAGGGGCATTTTCAATACCTTATTGTAACTGCTAAATATGTAATTTCAGGAATAACTCAAAGGAGTAGGTTTCTGTATTTCTTGATGCCTTGATGATCAACATAAATTGATTGTAAGCTGTTAGCTCAAATTTAGAGCTCAATTTGAGGGCATAGACTTGTAATAAATAAAGTGAAATAAAGGACAAAAAGAGACAATTAAGTTGTAAAGATCCTGGTTAACAGGGACTTAACATGGTACTAGAGGTACTTGAAATTGAATTTTACCTATAAACTAAACCATGCTTGATTTTATAGAGATTTATATAAGATGACCAAAGCCTATAGAATCTCAAAATCATGTCCCAGTTAAAAGGTCTATAAAAATTTATGTTTTATGAATTTATAGGATATTCACCTGACACTTATTTTCATCAAAACTCTGACTAAGACTCTGCAGAAATTTATATTGCTGGTAAATGCAAAAGAAAATGAAAAGCAAAATTTTTTCCATGTTTCAGTATGAAGGATG
>VWZD01004949.1:86931-106946 GCA_013396695.1 Sakesphorus luctuosus | reverse complement strand
AAAGTCCAACAGAAGACTTTATATTGTCATATACTCAAAAAAACCCCCAAAACCCAACAAACTAAAAAGCAGTTCAGGGCTGCAAAGATATTAAACCTCTTGAGAGCTCAGTTATTGTACTGTTTATTATTTATGAATTAATCAGTTTCATTTCCTGGTTAAACTATAGGTATCCTAAGGACTTCATTTCTAAAATTAAATGCTTAATATTCAGTACATCAAAGGTTAGACACTGCTTTATTCTAAACAGAAAATGGTCTCCCTCTTGTGAATTTTTGCATGAAAAATTGAGCTGTATATAGTGTAACTGTAAAGACTAGAAACAACTTCATCTACAACATTAAAAAAGTACTAGTGATGTCAGAAAAAAGTCACTGAAACAGATCGTGCAAGGAACTTCTTTGAGGCACTAATCAGACTTAAATCTGATTAAAGTATCTAATTGGCTTGAGTACTGGTGGCAAGAAAACAAGAGCTATAAACCTGTTCATGGTAAAAGAGTTATAGAGGCTCCAGGGAAGTTGAAGAGGCAAGATGTTTAGAAAACTAAGATCAGTATTTTCTCGACCAAAATTAGCACCTGAGATAACAGATCGCAAGAATGAAGGTGCCCCTCCACCACCTAAGACATCAACAGGCCAGGTATAGTTTTTGTTGTCTATTATAGATATATTAATTCTACTTTTTGCTTTAAAAGTATTTATGTAACNCTGGTTTTCGTATGCTGATGTATTCCTCTGCATCCTATTTCCTTCTGGCAGGAAATGTCAGTCTGTTCTTTCTGAATGGTGGAATGACATAAAGCTATATATCTGTCTGCTTCCTCATGACTTTTGCAAAGGCAAAATAATTTAGTATCTTTTTTAAAAAGTCTTTTTTTCAGCTTAGTTTTATTAATGTAAGTCCTCTTTGAAAAATAAAGTACGTCGTATTGGTCTACAGTCTATATTTTTATTTAGTATTTCTTTACTATGAAAGCTAATTCATTCTTTCCAATTTAAGTAGTGGAATATTTTAAGTTGAAAAAAAAAGGATAGATACTCTTACTCTTGTTACCTTTGAATTTTTTCTCTTTTCCCAATAGTGTCTTAGAGAGTGTTTTGGTTTTTTCCAGCTTGACATAATTAAAACTTTACAACGCAAAATGGCAACAATTTATGGTTTCACCAAATAATTAGGACAGTGAAACAGATTCTTTACTATCAGCCTGAGCTATTAGTCTGAATTCATGCTTATTTAAACAACTGAGACTCCTTCATCATAAATTCAATTTTAACTAAGCAGTTTCTTTTAACAGGTTCACAACAGTTGGACATATACAAAGACTCTGACATAACTTCTAGAAGCCTTGATTTACATGCACAAATTCTCATAAATTTTACAGTTTTAAGTAAAACTGAGAGTAATATAAATATTTGTAAGACTGAATCCCTTTCTAGAACTGATGTTTTCTGAAGCTCGTAGGTCTGTACAACCTCAAGAAATGGTGCAGTTTAATCCAGCCCAGCTACCAGTCAGATTTGATTTATCATTGTTATAAATAAGATGAACAGGCACTGCCATCCACACAAAATGGCAAAAATGTCTATGTTCAATAACCTTCATATACTGCAGATCTACATGCATTGTTCATGCTTCTTTTACAGTAGAGTTTTCTTGTGTCAGTAAAATACTGTCTTGAAAGAGGAAAAATCCTGAACCTCAACAAGTGACTTGTTTGCAGGCTGATATCTCACTTGGCAAAGTGCTCTAGGAAAATAAGATGTATTTAGATCTCACAAGAGACATGGATTACTCTTTTGGTGAGAATTTCATAGATCAGTGCAACACTCAGATCATACCACCATCAGCCTCTGCTATTCCAAATACTGTCAAGATGGAGGCAGATGAGTGATCAAGGAATAAGATATTTTCTGCCTGCAAGAAGATACCATCTAAAGACAAAAGATGAAATGTATCTAGTATCTGGCAACTGATTAACCTACTAATTAATGCACTGATTAATGTACTTATTCTACTAGAAGGGAGCCTGAAACACAGAAAACAACCATTACAATAAAACATCATGGAAGTATCTCTAGTATGCACAGAGATACATTGCTATTTTAATTTTCATTTATAAATATATATATGTAATTGTTTCTATAAATGTATATTAGAAATTCAGTTCCTGATTCTCTGAATAAAAACAGATAAAACCCCAAATGTTTTCATAGAAAAAGACAAACCTCAATTTTATCTCAGAAACACTAAAAGAAGGTCACTGGAATTAGGATAAGGGGAAAAAAGGTGCATGAAAACCTGAAAGTTCCTAAAGTCTTGTTCATATATTGATATTGTCTTTTGCTAGTAATCAGCATGATATGCATCAGGAAAATTTACTTTATCTAGGATCACAAATGCTCATGGGCTTGATTAACACTATGTTGTTACATAGTACTGTGAACACCTGAGAGTTCCGATGCATTTCTCATTCCTTTCTCCAAAGGCCATTCTGATAAAGCTGAGAAAAACCAAGGTACTGGTACACAAGTATTTGGTTCATGGATCTAAGTCAATAAGTGTGGGGGGAAGTTATTTGATACCGTCTTAGTATTTTATCTGTCATTATGGTACGGTAGCTCAAAATACACCAGGTGTATTAGCCCAACAGAGGGTTTAGGCAGGAGCATGACTAACTCAGAGATGCAAACTGGCTTGTGAGAGGCAACACTGAGCAAGTCAGCTCTGGGAACAGGTAGCAGCAGAACTCCAAGGTAAGCAACTGGATTTGCACAGAGGATGTGAAGATACCTATTTTTTATTTCAGCATCCAAGTCCTATTGTGGATCCATCTGGAAACACACACAGAACACCCAGGAAAACAAGGGTCAATGTATGTCAACTTGGTTAATCAAACTCCTACAAAAACGTTGCAGACATCTAACCACCCTTATCATTTTCAACAATAAGCATCTACAGTTTCTTATTCTGTTTATCTTTTTAAGGATGAAAATAAAACAACAGATGATCCACAGAAAGCAGAAGCCAATAATAAAGCAGAACCTGTACCAAAGCAACAAGGTCAGTAATAAGCTATTTATGTGTATTCAAAGATTATCTGGACAAAGTATATGTATACTATATAGGGTTGTAAATAAAGCTGTTGTTCTTCCAAGTGTTCTGGCAGGAGCTCTTACTTTTTAATTGTAGAAAAATTAAGATCTCTGAACTGTCACTGACCCCCAGACAAATGATTTGTTATAAAAATAGGAACAGTATCCAAAAATAACAAAAGGCAAAAAGCTTTCAAGCACACAGTCTCTTCATAAACTTACCCACTTTAATCAGTCAGTCTAAGAAAATCTATTTCCTCTTACTGTAAGTTGGCTTCTTAGAAATCTTACTTTAAAATAAAGGTATTTAGTAGCTTTTAAGAAAGAAAATCACATATTTTTGATGTATCTTTGGGGTATACTCACATGTATTAAAAAACCACAAAGATGACTCAGACATTATCTAACATTCAAATATTTCGCAGAACAGCCATTTAAAACTTTTTTTCTTTTTAAGAAACCAAATAATTTTCAAAAAGGCAGCAATGTCATTAAAATATTTGCCAACACCGTTCAGACAACATTCAGGACTAGAATACAGGAACACAACGCTCAGGGCAGTAAAATAGGGTAATTATTTGCCTAAGCAGCCAGTTTCTAAAAACAGAGGTAACTGGTCATGGCTATTCTGCTCCCCTCTTCCACCATCTCCAATAGCCAAGTCCATTTTGCTTATATCAGAACCAAAATGACTACTACAACAGCTACCAAAACAAAGGTTCAGGATGGGTGAAGCAGCAACTATTTCTGGGCCATGTCCCCTCTTCCCTCCCTCACAGCATCAGTGGCGCAGCTCTTTCCTTTTCCATCATCCAGTACTGGAGAAAAACAGAGTCCAGTTTTTCTGTCACCTCATGCTTTTCTTTGGAAAAGCAGTTCATTTCACTAAAGCAGCAAAGCAAAGACTGAGGAACCTCCAGCTTTCTGTGATAAAAATTAATTAAGGACAAAGGACCAACTGGAAAAAGACTACAAGGAAATTTCACCATCCTTACTTGGGCTTTGTGTAATCATGATGAATATCACAATTCCTTCCCTCATATAATGAAACTTTAAACAAAGTGCATTTAATGCAATTATGTTGTTACACAATGTCTGTAGCATGAAATCGAGGGAAGACAAAGTCTGACATGAATTAACTATAGTAACAATGAAAAAAAATCAAACTTTATGTTTTGTGGGTTTTTAGCAACATTGAATCACAGATGCTATCCCATGACAGAATGAAGTATCCATCCAAAACCTAATCTAATTATACAGATTAGTATAACTCATTAATCTATATTTTGGGATACTAAACTACTGTCTTGTGCAAGGCCAGGAGTTGGACTCGATGATCCTTGCGGGTCCTTTCCAACTCAGCATATTTTGTGATTCTGTGATAACTTTTGTTCCATCTAAAATATAAAATAAGTGGTGGCACAGTAGCAACTGCACTCTTAATTGCTTTAGGAAAGTATAGTTAGGTTCCATATGCTTTTAGAGTGTTTTAAATCCATAGTTTTCTGGGAGGTACTTCAAGTCTCATTTTTAAACAGCCACAAGAAAGTTCAGGTACTAATGAGTTAGATAGTCAACAGCTGTACAAGCCAGAGAATTTACGCAGGCACCACGCCTCAGGAAAAGCTTTTGAATTCCTGTACGTAAGTCCTTATCATCTGAGTCAAATAAAGAACTCCGTTATCTCTGGGCAGAAAAGGGCGGCTGGTCTCAAGCAGGTCACAGGAGGGTCTAGTTAAAACTCCTGAAAAACTTTTTGAACTTTGTATCAGAACTAAAATCATGTGGATAGCTGCTAGAAGAAGAAAAGAAAAATATCTTTAGGTAAGCAAGGACTAGAGACTAGAGAAAGCATTTTGTGGTGTATGTACAGATTTGGAGAGAATTATTAAAAGCACAGCCAGGGCTCAAACAACGTTAGTTAATGGAGATCAACTAAATGGAGAACTTTGAATGAGTTAGAGAGAAGTATTTCCACAAAACTCTTGTTAGCCTCTCTGGTATAATCAGAATAAAATAGACCAATAAAGCCTTTAATCATAGTATCAGTTTGCAGATCCATAGTCCTAAACACAAATCAACAGCTCCCTTCTTCTCACATGGCCAAAACCAGCCATCGCCTTTTCCCTTTCTCCTCTCACTTCACGAAGCAGCACAGTGTTCCCAGAACAGCTGAGAATTCAGCAGGAGGCACCACTGGAGCCTGTTTGATTAAAACTTGGCTCCTTACCTCACTCAGCAGCACCTGGTACTTTTGAGTTTTTTGTCGGCTACTCATTGCTCCATCTCCACCTCCTCAGTTGCCCTTTCTCACTAGCTTGCTTTGCGATTAATTCTCTGCATAATTAGTACATTCTCTAATTAATTTTCTGTGCTTAGTAAGTTTGTTCCATAATGGATTGATTTATTTAATTTATTCCTCGCATTTTTTGTGTATTTAACAAAGTGTGATTCACCTAATTAGTGGTTCTCTGTGATATTGAATCCAATTGCTATAGTTTCTTTGCATATTTATCACCTTCCATAATTGATGGGCCATACAAACGCTTCGCTCATTTTACCCACTGCTGTTCAATAGCTCTGTTGGTGGTTATGCTATTTAGAAGGACACATCCAGCCTCCACCTGCGAGCTGGTGACTGCATTATCATTCTCAGTTTCACAATCTCATTTATCCTTCTAACAGATAATTCCAGTATAATTCTTTCCAATATCCCTTTTCTTTCCCTTTCTCTGAACATTCTCAGCACCACATTTAAGTACTCCGTTTCTGAAGTCTGTCCTCATCTTTTTCTCACTTCTCCCTTATTATAAACTAGGTTTTTTCCCAATATTTTGGTTTTTGGTCTTGCTAATTTTACTAATCCAAGATTTTTTCCAGAATCACAGTCACATTTATTCAGCTTTTACTAAAGTCCATGTTGATATTGCTTTGTTCTTGGTACAATCTGAGTGAGAAAGCTAAACTAGAACTACCATAGGTATTTCTATACATGCTAAAATTGCACCTCTGAATCATAAAGTAAGCACTCCATCTGGGAGACTATCACGGCAATGTTCCATGATATTTAGTATTTTCAGGGCCAAGATATTTTGGAAAGCATCTCAAGTGAGCAGTGCAGTGACTCAAAGGAAGTCCTGCCCAAAAGGAACTCCAATCCACTCCAGACTCTCTCCCACTTCTGTTCAGGCACTCAAGGATAATTCACTTTTTCCCTAAACATTTAAATGAAAAAAAAAATAAAAAAGAACAAGCAGGCCAAACAAAACAAGGCAAAATCAAAAAAGAAAAGCAGAAGCTGTTGATAGCTGCCCCCTGTCACATATAAGCGCAGTTGTTATATCTTGGCTCTTTCATAATAAGAGAGTTCAAACCCATATCTCTCACATTCCTGAAGAGTTCCTTGGTCACTTGTGCAAAACCTAGACTAGAGTGATGTAGGAGGACATTCTGTGGCCTTCCTAATCTCTGGGCCATCATGCAGAAAAGAATGCAAAACCCTGTGAAATGCAAGAAGATAAAATATGAAGTGGAGCATAGAACAAACCCAGAAGTTAATTACTAACCATGTAGGAGGAAGGAAGAACTTTGATTTCAGTATACATTTATGTTACAACATTGTTGGATCATTTAAAAAGGGGAAAAAATAATTCTCCCAGAAGGTATTTGACCCTATCACAAATAAATAAGGCCCAGAACCAAGATTTCCTCTTCTCAGAAGAAAGTTTTGATCACTAGCTGTTGTATAGATATAGGTCACTCTCTTGTACTGTAGATGGAAATAAACCTATTTATTGAAGGTACCAAAATCCTGTTGCTGTAAAACCCTGGCTAATTCTGGCTAATTAGGTACTAGCTAAATCTACATGGACTACCACTGAGTTATAAGCCTCTGAGAAGGACGATTTGAGTTAGATATGAAATTTTCCAGCTAAAAGCTCCCTTTGGCCTGTTATGAATTTGACACTTAAACTGCTCTTAAGTAGCTTTACGAAACCTGTCCCCTAGCACCACAAAATCCAGGATTAAATATATAGTTTGTATTTCAAAAAATACAAATGGAGTATATGATATAATATGCTGTCATCCAATGAACTAAACCTGTTAATCCATAGAAACTTTGAAATAATGTTATTCCTTGTTGTCTTATACTTTATACTCTTCACTGGCACTCAGAAAACAGGCAGCTATTATTCCCATAAAATGTACTTTTAAAGGGTACCAAGAACCTGAATATGTTTAATCAGCTTGCTTTCACTCCTACTGATGTGAAGTCTTTTAACTCCTCTCAGATCTTCATTTTTCACATGAGTGACAGGTCTAAATGCTAGGAAAACAAACTCAGTTTCTTCATGCAATCTTTCTTTCTTTACATAGAAAATAAACTTACATAAGACTTTTGTTAGCCACTGAAGTTGAGGGTTAAGATGAACCTACTTACTGTTTGTTTCACTTCACCCCTGCTAATTTCTGAACGTTTTTTCCCCTGCACATAGCATTGATTCAAAATATTTTTTCTGGAAATTCATAAAGCTGTGTATTTTGTAATGTCAGAACTGAAGTCTCTTCTCTTCTTCATCCATAGGTTTCCTGTGTGTTTATTTTTTTTCTTGACATCTCCATGACCCTATAGACATCTTTCAGGTATTTATAGATAGCTCAAGAACACCTCTGTGAGGAAAGGACAATCAGGAAAATTATTAACTATGTCAGAAGTATCACAGGGAGTTTGTAGGCCCATTCTTTCATTCTGTAAGGTCAATCTTTGACTGTTTAAGAGAACCTGTTCTCTATGTTATGTTGTAGACAGTAACACTTGAGCCAGTTTGAGACTTCTAGACTTCCAAAGTGAGATGATTACAGAAATGTTGAGATTTGCCTTGCTGTTACTCTTGATTGAGTACATGGCTTTTTGGTTGGTGGAGTCAAGGTGGAAAGAACTGGGAAACTACAAACCATGGATTCAGAAAGGAGCAGAAACTGCAGTAAGTGATGAATTTTTTAGCTCTTGGATCTTCTTTACTACACCATCTCATGGTGACCACAAAATCTCAGCAGCATTGTGCTACAAGGAGAGGACAGAGTCACTAGCATCATTTGTAGATAACTCCTGGGGAAAGGGTTAAATAGAAATTTAATAGGTTAGGCTTCAGTAGCAAGACTTACAAATCAATCAGTTATATCTCCCTTTATTTTCTGCTCCTTTGTGATTTTCTTACAGAGAATTCCATGAAATGCCTAGGAGAAATAAATTTCATTTCACTGTGAGAATATATTCACTGTGTTAGAAGCCTGAACCCATTTTAAAATTCCTTCTTCCTAAAAAAAATAGATTTTGGCTGGATCTTCCAGAAAAGCATTTTGAACCCCTGGAATCAAATTGTAGAAACCCTTTGGTATTTTCTTGAACCTTCCTGGGCACAGGAACAGCAGTGGTCCTCTTTGCAGTCTTCATTTACCTGAATGTGTGATATTCTCTAATTTAAAAATTCCTTGGTAGATTCTTCAGGTAACATTCATGAAACATTCTCTAGTGACATATTTTCAGCAGACCTTTCCTCAAGACAGTACTGCAATACTGACTGCTGCAGAAAGGAAACAATAATCTGCATTTCCACTGAGTGGGCAAGATACTGTTTTCAATTTAAACCATAAAATTCAACTGAATGTCAGAGTTTTAAATGGATTTCCTCACAAAAAATCTTCACAGTTTACATAAGGGATACAAACCCTGCATACTATCTCTTCATACTCAGTAGTGCTACATTTCTCCAAGGGACTGTGTGAAAATTAATCCCTTAACTTGCCAAGTCAGGACCCAGTTACCCAACATGTTGGGGAACATGGATTTCTTTTTCTCTCCCTTGTCAGACAGTGGGTTGAGCATTTCTGGCATCCACAAACACATTTGTCTAAGCCTTGTCCTTGATCCTACTTAAGAAATGAATTCCTGTAAAAGTAGCAGGACTCACACAATGTTCTTGGTTCTTAACATAAATACTAGAAACAACATTAGAAATACCCCATTGATCCTGTAATTGTCTGTGTGGTAAAAGTCTGAAACTCAATCAAGAAACAGAGTTTGTCCTTAATAGATGCCTGAAAGAGCACATGATCCAAAATCTGAATAAATGGGGGTAGGAGAATAGTTTGGTATGTCAAATGCTGTAAACAAAATGACCCACAGTCCAAAATTTTGCTTCAATGCAATTTCAAGAAACCACCTTCCAGCTGAGTAGCTTAACAGTTTAGTGCTGCAATTGCCTTTACCACTCTGAAATGAATAGCTCTCTAAATATGAAGCTTAAATATCAGAAAAATAATCTTACACTATCTATCCAAATAGCCAAGATTTGATTTTCTTTGAGATGTCTTGAACATAAAATACAGAATACACAACAGCCTCCTGATGTATTTGCTGAGATGTTTTGGTGCCAAGCTTTTTCTTCTATAATAGTATAATTAAAGTATTTATGAAGGCTGAACTTGTTTCTCCTTTATGCAAAGTGTCAGACTGATGAGAGCTATCAATTTTTCAACATGAAAATTTAAAACAAAGATATAAGATCAGTTATAAAAAATCATCACTTAAGGCCACTTAAATGGCAAGAGACTTTACCATTCATTTAAAACTCTACAAGCTTCCTACTTTAGATTCCTTTAAAAAAGCTACTAGTAACAAAAATGAAGAAATAGACTAGCCAAAGTATGACATACTGACATTCTTAATGACATATTTCATTCATAATTTACTCAGCAACAAACAGGACTGCCATGGCAGCTGAAGCAACAACATTTTTCATGGAGTTCAAACACTGCAGTATAAATAATGTCATTAACATTTCTATGCATAAGCAAATATCCTACTCTTCATTTTCATCATGTATTTCACAAGGTATTTCTGGACAGATCTATCTATCTCTCGTCTGCATTTTTTAAAAAATAAGCACACATTAAAATTCTATCATACTGCATGAGTTCTTGTCCCTCATAAATATAAAAGAGCTCCTTACTGCCCATTGTTAAGCTGGCTACTGATGCATCTAGTTTAAAATCCACAGGTAAATTATATATACTAAAAGGTGTACTTATCATAAACATGTTCTGTACAGATGGTATTGAAATAGTTTTACGCAGGAAATTGTTCAGAGGACAGGTCCCACAAGAAGTGTCTTATAGTGCTTGTCCACTGAAGAAATAATGTCAGACAAAATGTGATTCCTTCAAAAGTATTATTATAATTCTTAAAAAAAAATCAAAAAATTAAAACCCTTTTTTATAGATACGGGATCAGCAAAAGCACCTGAGCCATCAAAAACTGAAAACTCAACTGAACCATCTAGGACAACTCAACAGGAAGAGCATCAACTCAAAGATGGGAAAGAAGATGTAAAGTGAGTAAATTCAGTTAAAAGATTTGGAGATTTTTTTTTCCCTGACATCCTTACTTAACATTTCTGTGTGCCATATATTAATTCTTTAAAAGTCCCCCCTCTAGGACCTTGAAAAGCTGTTTTTCAGTTCTAAGGCAACATATATAAGGGCATTCATTTAGTGTGTGCATTTGATAGTTTGTTATGTACATCATCCTAAATTGGAGGAGTGAGAAAAAGGATTTGCTCAACTACAGTTGTATGCTAATTTTAACAGTGCTGCTGCTCAATTATTATTACTCTACCTTAGCAAAGAAGAAAGTCCCAGAATACTGCCCTGATTAGCTAGAATGTTTGTCACATCATTCTAACTTAAAACTTTTTTACCCTGCATTTTTTTTCTGAGTTATCCCATTAAATCAGCATTAATCTGCACAACTGGAGGATTAGTACTATCTCTTCCTGAGAAGAGACAAATAAATTAAACAGTAATATTACTTCAGGGGAAAATCTAGGGTCATTTAACCTCTTGAAAAAGCTGAGATGACTGTTTCGCTAAAATAGAAATAAATATGATGTCTAGAAAACAATAATCTAGGAATAGTCTACATTCATCACAGAAGCACAGATTCATAGAATCATAGACTTGTTTGGGTAGGAAGGCACCTTTAAAGGTCATCTAGTCCAACACCTCTGCAATGAGCAGGGACAACTACAGCTGGATCAGGCTGCTCAGAACCCCATCCCACCTGATCTTGAATGTTTCCAGGAATGGGGAATCCACCGCCTCTCTTGGGTAACATGGGACAGTGTTCCACCACTCATCACAAAAAATTTCTTCCTTATATCTAATCTAAATCTGCCCTCTCCAAGTTTAAAACAGCTTATCATAGCACAACAACATATGCTAAAATGTTTGTTCCCATCTTTCTTATAGGCCCCTTTTAAGTATTAAAAGGCCACCACTAAGGTCTCTTCTTCAGGCTGAAACACAACAACTCTCTCAAGCATTCCTCTTAGGAGAGATGCTCCAGCCTTCTGAGCATGTTCGTGGCTCTTCTCTGCACCTGCTACAACAGGTCTAGGTCTTTCTTACACTGGATACTCCAGAGCTGATCACAGTGGTCTGGGCAGAGCAGAGCAGAGGGGCAAAATCAGCTCCCACAACCTGCTGGCAACGTTTTTGTAGATGCAGTCGAGGATACAATAGGTTTTCTTGGCTTCAAGTGTACATTGCTGAGTCATGTCCAGCTTTTCATCCATCAGCACTCCCAAGACCTTCTCCCTAGGGCTGTTCTCCATCTCTTCATCCCACAGCCTATAGGTTGCCTCAATTCAGATGCAGGACCTTGTACTTGGCCTTGTGGAACCTCATGAGATTCCCTTGGGCCCACATTTTTGAGCTTGTCCAGGTCCCTTTGGATGGCAGCCCATCCTTCAGGTCTGCTAACTGCACCACTCAGCTTGATATCATCTGCAAACTTGCTGAGGCTGCACTTGATGCCACTGTCTGTGTCATTGCTGAAGATAAATATCATCATAGATCTTTATAGATCTTCAGAAGAAATGAGGTCCAAAGTCCTGCTAAAAGCAGTTAGATGTTAGACTCAATTCCTGATTAGATCAGGTTGCCCGGAACTTTGTTCAGCATAATTTTAAATGTGTATCTCCAAGAATATAGTTTCCACTGTTTCTCTGGGCTTTTGGGTACATTGTTTGACCACCCTTACTATGAAAATAAAATAGAATTGAATTTTCCTTTGCTTTAACTTGCTTCTGCTGCCTTCCAATCTTTTTGCTGTTCACCTCTAGCGCTTTTTCTAAATCAGAGCAAGCAGTTAGCCTTCATGGTGGCAAGAAAACACTGTGGATTCATATTCAATTTGATGTCTACCAGGACCCCAAGATCCTTTAATGTAAGGTCTGCTTCTAGTCAGTCAGCTCCAAGCCTTTACTCTCACACGGGTTATTTCATTTCATGTATCGAAACTTGCATTTCCTTTGATATGCTTCATGAAGTTCCTGCATTTTGAGATCACTTTGAATGGAGAAAAACAGATACATTCAGGCCAGAAAACGGTACAAAGTCCTCCTGTTTGTGTTTGCCTCCTATTATTTTCATTATCTTAATGACACAAAACTAAAGTCTTTCCCTGACGTGGAGGTAATTTATAGAGATGATTACTTATTTCCTCTCCTTTACCAAGACAGAGTCTGTACTGGACTGACAAAGAATAATCAAGCAAAATGCTACTGCACATGCCTTTATACAATAATACATGCAATTAAAAGTAACTGACTAGAAAAAATGGAAATGTTATAAATAACTTAGTCATTTGAATGTGAATTAGTAGGTGAAAAATGAAAACCTAGATAAAGAATTTTTTTTTGGCATTATACAATATGTTGAGATTTACAGTTCCACTCGGAAATCCTGTAACCATGGTTAACATAATTACTGTATGCTCATGAAACAAAGGGGTATGTGGCTTATTAGTAGAAACAAAACCTGTCTGTTAAAAAAAACATCAAAATGATTTATGTTTATGTTAAACATTTTCTTCTCAGAGCTGTTCTGACTCAGTGTCATATGTTCATCCAGATATATTTAGTCAGTCTAATCTGAGCAACAACTTCTTAAAATACAGTAAATATTTGGTAAGTTCTACCGTCAAAACAGTTACCCACCAAATTCTGCAGTAGAGCTTGGAAGGCCTGGTGCTGGTGTCATTGCATTGGCATGAAACTAAACTATGCAGATATATTGTATGAGCTGAAGGGAGAATCATTTTTAAAATATGCCTTTGAGAGAATTTAATTAATTGCTTCTGAAGAGTCATGGAAGTCTATTCAGACACCATTCCTGATCAAAGAGAGACAGAGCTAAAGACAAGGCTACAAAATGGCTCCAAAATCTCTCTAGCAGACAGGACCAAAGACAGAACTGGAGCTAGACACACATAGGCATAGATCAGGCAGTGACTAAGGTCTGACACCAAAGACCCTTGGACAGTGAGTGTAGGTGGAAGTCCCATTGAAGATCTTCAGAGACATTAACGTATGTAGACTATTTTCTTACAGTAATTCCCTTCCAAGAGTCAAAGTTTAATCAAAAGGAACTTGATCTTCATGGTAAGAAATCATCAGTATGCCCATAGACCATGAGTAATAGACATAATAAAATTAAGTTTGTCTATACATATATTTATTCACAACACATATACACCCAGAACACCTCAACCTTCATGGAAAGTTTGTTAATAGGAAAGGTTTCACCTTATCTACTGCTACTGTGCTGTTTAATTTTTTAAATGCCTCTTTTCGAGCTCAAATACATAGAGTAAGGAAGAGGAAAGAAGGTACTTGTCCTGTTTGGAACAGCACATTTTACTTTTGAATCAGACCTGTGCCTCTCCATGCAGAATTTAAGGAGATAGTAATGAGCTTTCATAAAAGGACTTTAAATTTTAAACTCTTAGGTAATATTGCTGTATGAACAAATATACTAATGTAATTATCTGAAATCAGTAAGACTACTTACATGTGTCACAGTTTGTGAGATTGTGCACAAGCGATGTTCTTCATTCATCTGCATTAGAGTAAATTTTTACTCAGAGTGGTACACAGCCTGTAGTATCTATCAATAGGAAAATAGGGTTTTGAACTTTCTCTGGAAGGACAAATATTTTTTCTCTTGCTAAGTGAACGACAACTCTGACAAATACTGCACTTGCTCCTAAAAATTCCAATAGAAACTGTTTGTCCACAAGAAAAAAAGAAAAACAGTTTTTCCCTCTCAGCATATCCTCTTTTTTTAAAATACAGCAGTACATGAGGATGGACATTATTAAAAAGTAGAGAGACTGGTAGCTCTACTGATAGTAGAGCAGTGGTCTAAGCCTCCTGAACACTATGTCTGAAAGAGGAGACACCAAACAATGACTGATGTACCGAGCACTGAATTACAACCCAGAGACTGGAACTTTTAATGTCTGTTTCCTAATGGCTTGGAAGGGATTGCACACAAATTGGCTCTGTCTGCTAATATATTGTTTCTCCCCTTCATCTTTAATGATAATGGAATGAAACGATAGGTAATTTTCATGGATAGCTATTTGCTGAGCAATAATAACCTCTAGAAGGGTGAACCGAGACTATCCTATCTCTTCATAACACCAAATAAGGAAGCAGAAGAACACTCAGGATCTCATTTGCAGTCCAACAGAAAACAATGGAGTCTTTTTAAACAGGAAACTAGCAAAAAGCGTCAGTGCAACCCTTACATGTGGGGATTGCTTTCTTTTGTGAAGGGTTCATAAAAACACTTACATGCACACACAATCCTGCGCAGTTTTGAACTGCCGTGCAGGCTTTTCCTGTGAGGTACTGAGTAGCACTTAAGCAAACCTGGTACATCACCAGCGACACATAAGGACAAGCCCCTGCCCTCTACAAGCAGAGGAGTATAGCCATTTGTACACAAGAGAAAGTAACAAAACACCTTGTGAGGATACTGTTTAGAATCCAAAATCTGACAAAAAGATAATCAGAAGGCCATGATTGACAGGATCACTAAGGTGACACAGGAGAGGCAAATGTGAGACCTTTGCGTGACCCCACACTGAAGGCTGGGAGCTAACACAGAGCCTGTGGCATGATAAACCTTATGAAGAAGAGGACTGCATAAAGTGGTTTTGGCATGTAAAAGCAGAGGGGAGAGAGATGCCTAAAGAAAAAAATAGTGGATGCCTGGCATCAGGGAACGAGACAAAGAAGTCACAGCAAGTAGTGGAAAAAGTAGAGTATGGAAGAATGGCAAACAAAGCATCTGAAAGGATAGGTGAGAGAAAATGGAGGAACACAAAGAGCTTCTATGACTTTTTTCTCCTCTGCCTTTTAAAAGCCTTTAAGCCCAGCTAAATTTGTAAGAGTGTTTCATCTTTCCAGATTACCAGAGAGATTACAATGTACTATTTATACTAAGGCAATACTCTGAAACCACAGTTAGAGATCATGAACTCCACTCTGCAAAATGCTATGTAAAATAATAATCCATATTTGCAGGCTAAATATCCAAGACCACATAAAGAAAAAAAATACAGTAGGTAACTGAGACTTTCTGCACTTCTAGATTTCACCTCAAGTTCTTACATAGTCTCAGTTATGTTTAGAGACAAATGAAATATTATATCTGCTATGCCACCTTCAGAACCTAGCTATTATGAAAAAATAAGGTTAATATAAAAATGCACTATAGAAATTTTAATAAAATATTAAAATTATCCAAAAAAAATTAACATTCCCACCCAGAAAGTGTAGTCTTCTGATTCTGCTTTTTCAAATGCAGAAAAGGAGCTCCAGTGCTGCAAACTGCATATGAACATGAGTGGTTCAGGAAGACTGAATTTTACGCTAGTAGTTTGCCTATTTCATAGCCACCTAATAGACTATACCAGTCCTTCTCAGCCCCATAAAGGGATTTTTTTTCCTCTTTAATTTGGCTAATTGCAAAGAAAGAAAACAAAACAAAGATTAAGAGGCAATTTTCTATGTGATGCATAACCAGGCTAATAAAGAGAACTCCTGCTGGTGGTATGTTCTTAGTGAGTAATGCACTTCATTTGCTTCAATTACCTTGACCAAGAAAATAACCATGTTTATTAGTGCTTGCTTATCCACTAGTTACAACTCATCAATTCACCAAGTAGATGCATCTCAGAGAAACTGTGTCCTATCACAAGAACAAAATCTCAACATGCCAATGAAACAGACCCACTATCAACCCTCTGCAGTCTCCAGAAATACTTGATTACTGTAGGAACACCAGGGACACAAGAAGATGATACTCATGGCACTAAGCCCCAATCTAACTGAGATGAAGTAAAATAAGACCAATACTGGGCCTTCTGAAAAATCCCAGTTAAAACCACATTACAGTCATAAGCACATTTGATAGAGAGGCTAATACATTTCCTTAGTTGTTTCCAGCTAATCACTGCATTACTTAAAATTGTAAACAGATAGAATGCATCCACTACACTTTGTAAGCTTGACTTGAAAAGACATTAATGTGTTACAAAATAAAAATATTTTTCTTAGTACTCATATTCCTTCTGCTTAGATTTTTTTCCAGGGCTTATCACTTTAGTTCTTGGATTTGAATTTCTGCAATGACTACACTGACAACCTGCAAATTAAATAGAAAGGTGGTGTGCTCTCTGTACCAAAATGGATTAAACTTGCTGTAATTATTGCTGAGATGTATTTTCCTAGAGCCTTTAAATTCTAACCCTTCTGCAGGATGCAGTTACCCACGTTATTTAATGCATGACAGCCAAGTACGTAGCCTGAAATTAAAAAGATAGTGAATTCAGAAGTTCTTCATTGAAGATTAAATGAAGCAAGTAGAGGGATAGGAATGTCATTATACATCATTATACAGACTGAAATGTTGCTCTTTTTACTCTTTACTTGCATTATTTTAAAATTATATACTCATAATATTCATATATACTTATTTCTGGTTGTATAAAAGGAAGATTTTTTTTTTTAGAATATGTAAGTAATTGAGGGTATAATTTGTAATATTTTGCCACTGATTGATTTCTTTAATCAAAAGTATTTTGTGTAAATCCTCCGTTGAATTAATATTTTTTTCAAAGTAAGAAGAAATCTTTTTGTATAAAGGAAGAAATTATAATTTATTCAAAATATTATCTCTGCTATTATCTGTTGAGTCATTTTTAGGAAAAAGGGGAAAGCAATGAGCATTGTGACAGGTAGACTACTGTGTGCAGCATAAAACATTTATATTTAAATTGCATTTATTTATAAATCGCATCTGCACCAAACATTTGCACATATATCAGTGTTTTCCTTGATAAATCTAAGAGACATATAAACCTAAGACATCATGTTTACTATTATTTAGTAAAATAAAACTGATTATTACTTTGTGAAAAGCAAAAGTATTCATATCTGTATTTAAGCTTGTCCAACGTGTTTTGTTAACACACTGCGTCTGGACTTATTTACTCATTTTCCAATCTAAGCTATCTAGGATCAAAACATCCCAGGTTGTACAGACAAAGAGAGGAACCGAGGGAACAGTGACAGGTGGAGACATGAGAATTAGATGAGAAGTCAAACAGATCTGGCCACCCAGTCTTATTCAGTGCCCTGGATAAATGACACTCAGGAGGAGAAGTGTGATGATCTGTGTCTGCAAGGAACACGCCTGCTTTGTTGCTGAATTTGGAAAAGAACATATTTACGCCTACAGAAGGGGAAAGGATGGTCTCAAATAGGTGTAATTTGAAGACGCCTCAGAGGAATGAGTTCTTTTTCTCACCAAATTTCTTTGTGATCCTGGGAAAGGTACATGAAGTGATTTTCTACACAGCTTGCTGTATAACAGTTTACCACTAATGAAGGTAGAATTGCAACAAAGTCTGATCGAGGTAATTTTATATAGACAGCATAGGCAACAACATTACATGGCTTGAAGTTCAGCATATTGTAAGAATCTGCCAGGGGTCCCAGTAGTGAAGAAACTTTAGTTGCCATGCAAGCTGAATCTATACTACCACTTCTTTCTCTTTTATTTTTAACTTTGTTAGTTGAAATATAGTTGCCTGAGGCTTTTATCAGCTAAAACGTTCTTATCTAGGTATGCACACCTCTGTGCACTGAAAATTGTGGTCATCATACAATTATTACCTTTGTCCTAAATATTTTTCCTTTGAAAATAAAACAAAACAAAAAAGTGCCTTTTCTGATCAAAATGGCTGTGGCAACAAGGACCCTAAGGCAGACTTGGTAATGCTGCTATCAAAAAGAAGGCTTTTTTCCTGGAACTAGATTTGAGCTGCCTCAGCAAGTGACTCTCATAAACTGCATCTCTTCAGAGAGATGGGAGATTGCCAGTCAAGCTACACTGAGAAATTCTTTCAAGTGCAGAAAAACCTAAGAGCTCTGATAATCAGAATCAGCTAATCAAATGCACATTTCAATGTGGATGGACATACTTGAACTGATTTATCATATTGTGACCAGCCAGCATTATGAAGTTTGGCAAGACAGTTAAAACAGTCTAATACTGACCAAAAAAACCCCAGAGTGTTTTCACTAATATCCTTGGCTGTCAGATATACACTGTTGCTTCTTGCTCTGCAGAGACACTGATGTTCACCTGATCTCTAAGCTAACCCATTTTGTTCACTAAACTGGCATAAAATACTGCACTGCTATTTGCTGTGTTCATTTTCTGTCTGTATAGTAAGTTGAAGCAGCTTGCTGGAGCATCAAACAAGTTCCAGAGCCAGCATGAAAAGGAGGGAGAAAGGTATGTTGTTTCCTCTCAGTATCAGCAGTAGTTTTGGGATTGTACTCTGGGGAAATCAACCCTTTAAACAATGTTATGTAACTGTAGTTCGAGTTATTATTTTGACCACGTCAGAGCTATTGTTCTGACCAAATACAGGGATCTCTGCTAAGAATAAATGACAAGACTTGCACAAAAGCAGTTTGGGGTATTTTAAGGGTGGAATAAATTACACAGAGGCATACACCAGCCTGACAGTTGATTAAGATTGTGAAGAGGACAAGGAGCAAGCAAACCACATCTTCCTCTCCCAACCACCACTGCTACGGTAGCACCTCCCCTGACGTATATATGATTTTATCTACAAAAGAGTTCTTTTTCCCTAGACTTATCTTGTTCAGGGAGTTGTACCAGTTTATCAGCTTTTTGGGCCAGTGTAAACTTAGCTTCCAATGGGAGTGTCTGATAGTCTAGCTATATTACAAGCCCTTTCTATCTAGCATATGGCCATAACAGAAACCTTTTGGCTTTTGATTATGAAGAAATCCTATATTTCAGTGGATGTCCTGCCATGAAGCTGCACAGATGCTATTTTTGCTTCTTCAGTCACCGCCTTTCCAAACAAAAAAGAAATTCTCTGTGTGATGTGAATATCAGTAAAAAAAATCTATTCAAAATTACTCTCCTGCGTTTGTGTCCTTTTATTTCGTTGCCAACCATATAGGAGTTCACACTAAAATTTCCAACATTATGCAGTTACTTGAGAGCCAGGACAGCTCTCAAGCCAGGTCTAAATTATAAAGTGTTGTTGACAAAGCTGTTTCAGTCACAAGTATGAAAAAATCACACCCTTAATTGATATAGATACACCAGCAACACCCTCTGTATAGATACAAGAATCCCTTTGCTGGCATGGCTTATGTCACTCAAAAAGGTAGTTGAAGAAAAAAGACTTCTTTTGCCAATATATATTTTTCCTCTGGTACATCTTAGCCAACAAAGCCTGTGTATTGTGACCTGTGTATCAGTGACTCACAAACTTTCTATAGCAGTCCTTGCTTGAGCAAGTCAGCCATGAATAACACCTCCCTGCAGCCAGGTTCTGACTCCAAACTGGGCTTTTAGTTCCACCTTGTTTCCTTTTTCTGGCACTTTTGCTTTGCCTCCACTGCTTGCCTCCCATCCCATATGTGCCTGTCCCCCCCCCCCCCCCGCCCGTCTTCA
>VWZD01004949.1:4806-86919 GCA_013396695.1 Sakesphorus luctuosus | reverse complement strand
CCCCCCCTTATGGAATCATTTCTGACTAGAGTCACTCAGACATGATCATCTTATATCTCCCAGCAATCCTGGTTAAGTCTGTTTGGGAGACCTTGGTGCAAACTGTAGAAGATCCTGTCAAAATGAAAGCAAAATGAAAAGGCTTTTCATGTTACCATTTAGTTTTGTCACTGTCACCACTGACAGTCACCAAATCTCAAAATAGCTGAAGCTGAGAAGGATCTCTGGAAATCAAATAGTCCAACCCTATGGTCAAAGCAAAGTCAACTAGAACAGATTACTTATGATCTTGTCCAGTCAGGCTTGGAGTATCTCCAAGGATGGAGACAGTGGAGAAATCCATGTTGGAACCCACATAATTTAAATTACTCCCGCATGTAAAATTTCTCAAAGTCTACACAGACTCTAGCAGGTCTTTCTCATTTAGTTCAAATACACTTTAACTGTCAGATAAACAATTACAGATAGAGAAGGCATTTTAAAAGTGGCCATCATTTGGAGACCTAAAGCTGATTAATTTTTTGTAGTTCCTCTACTTTTCTACCTAATTTTGAGTAATTGGAAGACAATGTACTCAGTTTCTTTGTTTTGAGGTTGCAACCTGGCCCCTAATGAGTTTGAATCTTATACTTTAGGGATATGAATGGGTCTACCATGAGGGACTGACTCTTGTTTTGCATTTGAGATTTACAGTCACGTATTTCTGCTGACAAAACTGAGGTCATTCCTATTTTATACATTAGGTTAAAAGTATACCATTGACTTAGAAGTACAAGAAAATCAGTATGAAATACACAGAGTTATCTCTAGGCTGTAGACATGCTCATCCACTCCTCCCTCTTTTTAACTTGTTCTCAATGAGATAGCTTGCCATACACACCCTAAGCCACTTTAGGTTCATTTAACTGAAGATTTAATCTTGCAGAATGGAATCCTCCTACACTATATTCTATGCTTGGATGGATCTATAGCTAACTGGACAGGTGCAAGGATGAATTATAATACAGCATTATGTTAGCAAATGCTGCCTCCACATATAACTTTCCGAAGGAAACTCTGGCCTATAAAGATGCTTCATTTACTTTGAAGTTAAATAGAGTACTTCACTGATGCCCACTGAGTTACATGTCTTAACAAGAAAACAAACAAAACAAAACAAAATAAAAACCCAGCAAATTAAAAGGAAATTGAATTCTACAAAGCGAAGCATACAAGAAAAATATTGTGTTTTGTTTTTTGAATCTATGACACCAAAGTAGCAGAAAGATAGTAATTATAATTTTAAAATGATATTATCTTAATATTTATAAGAGGAATTGACTGAGCAACTATTACCAAAAACCTAACTTTAGAAGCATTATTTGGGAAAGAAAAACGTTCTTGAGTTCTTCTTCAAAATTCATTGAACCATGTGAAATCATTCTTCTGTCCCTCTCTTATTAATGCCACAATACTGTAACAAACAAGCAAGAGTGTATTTTTAATAGATTTAATAGAGATTTTTTTTTTCCAAATGGGCCCAAAGCTCTGGGTAAATGATGAAAGTTCTATTCCTGAAAACCAGCTCCATTAGAGTTGAAACACAGCAAGCACTTAGCACATAAAAAAGGGATGGCTCTAAGTGAAGAAAAAGATTGCATCCAATTGAAATTTCAAGGAATGCAACTAGGGAGAATGGAATCTCCCAGTCAGAAATTGATTAAGATACCACTCTTTCAGCTAGGAGATCTTTAGCTTTTCTAAGTGCCCAGGACCAAATTAACATTTCAGTCAAAAGGTGCTATCTTGCCAACAGCATAGTCTTCCCAACAAAGCAGCCATGCAGAGGAAGTAAACATCATTGGCTGAAATCCTAATGCTACACAAGTTCAAGTTCTGGATTCTCAGTCTGTCTTTCCTCTACAGCTCTTTCCTTGAAAAATTAAATTTAGAAAGAAATCTTGTACAAAGAACAAAAGTATCTGGTATAGAACTAATCCTATGCCTACAAAAGCCCCGAAAAACCATGTTTTCTATGCAGGCTGCGTTAGTAGTTATTAAATAGTAACAGCATTTTTGTGTTTAAAATATTTTTCTATGTCCATCAATTACTCATATTATAATACTCACTTTTTCTCATTAAAATTCTCAGTAGTGGTTGAGAACTGCAAAATTCAGCTGAGGCGAATGACAAAATAGCCTCAAATTTGGACATATTCTGGAATCTGAGTTTCAGATCTGGTTTGTCATTAGGGTCATACTATAGCAATTCCAAAATATCCCTAATTCGTATGACAAGTATTTGTTTCTTAAGGCTACAGATACATCGTGTTCTGCACCTCCATTTAAAAAACGATGATGACAAAAAAAAAAAAAGAAAAAAGAAAAGAAGACATGTCCTTAGCTATAACTTCTCAGCAAGTTGTTACTAAAGCATCACCAAACCTCTCTCTGCAGACATATTGCAAAACCATTTTTAGGGCAGGAGCTCTGCTCCCAGGAGCACCACAGGACTCCCCCAAGGTCATAATCCAGGGTATATTCATGTATCGTCTGTGCCCTCTTAATACCCTGTGTGAAAGATGAACACTCATTTAGCAAAAAGACATGCCAGCAGCAGATCAATGCAAACTGTGCTGCCTTCCAATAATTTTAATGCTAGATCATGATTGAATAAGACATCAGGTGGACTGCAAAGTATACAGCACTGCCCTACTGTTAATCTTTAATTAGTTAAGGCAGCATAAAGTCTCCCTGGAACAATATGCTCATATTTCTTAGAAATGCAGACATGCTTTTAGAGAAATATGAATTAAGAATAACTACTTTTTACATGCAAGGTAAAGGTGGGAGGAATTGGGGCATGAAATCCGCAGCAGATAGCTCATGAGTTTTGTCTTCTGGGTGGTGTTTGAAATATAGCTACTCCCTGAAGAACAGCAACAGGTAACAGTCTAGATACAACAGAGTAAGTGCCAGGAGGGACACTATATGACACAAGTACAGTGTGTGCAACTGGAAAGAAGAAAAGGATTAAAATTGCCTGTGTTTTACTCCTTCTTGCCTCAGCCACTGATGATGCTCTGTGAGACTTTTAATGATGCACTTCACTCCCTACCAAAACTGAAAATATATGTGCCATAAATATACTGACTGTTTTAACTATCTGCAAAAGCATTTGAATCTGTGGATTAAAAAGCCATAAAAGAAACTGAATCTCAGGGCTGAATGCAGGAGAAACACTGGGATGAAAAATCTCAATGTGTAAAGATTGCCTTGCCTTATTATGGGCTTGTCTCCTGCAGCAGACTGGCAGTGGTGACATGGCCCTGATCAAATAAGGAGCACTGTATAAAAAATGTTGACCAAAAATGATATGGCATTAAGTAGTTACACATTCCTACAGCAAAATGTTCTATTAAATTTCTATATTGGATTTTGAAGTCTATGGATATGCAGAATAGAACAATTTCAAATGAACAGCAGAGTTTGTCCTAAGTATAGTCACTTCAGTTTAAAAATGAATGGGTAGGAAGGCATGCAGTTCAGAATAGTTAAAAATTACTGGAGTACTCTTCAGACTATTGAAGCAATCTAGGAAATCTAAATTGGTCTGCAAAACCCATGCCCAGAGCACCCTATTCACTTCCAAAATGAAGGGCTCTTAAAAAAAAAAAGAAAAGAAAACAAAAAAAAAAGAAAAAGTGAAACATTGCATTCGGAAAGGATAGAGCACTTCAGTTTGTTTTGGGTTTTTTATTTTTTTTAGCAAATATTTCTTTTTGGAAGCAATTCAAAAAAAATTTTATCATTGTAGGCAAATTCATGAATGATTTAAAAATGAAACCCTATGTAAAACAAAAGGAGAATAATTAAAATAACACTAACAGCTTCCTGCCTTGAAACTCAGTAAAAGTGAAAGGGAGATAGAGAAAAAAGTTGGGGAGAGTAGAAAAAATCCATACCTTCAAGGGAGAAAAAAAGAAATGTAGGGACCTGGTCTGTGTGCTTTGCAGAGATCCACAAATCAATATACTGTTGGAGCAATAGGAAGGTCTTGGGAATAGACCATGGTGACCCTATCTCTTCACCTTTGGCTGCATGAACTTCCATCACATCACAGAAAATGCCTCTCCTCCTTCCTGGTTGTATCTGAGTGACTGCTCCCTCAACAGCTGCACTTGCTCAGGAGTCCTTAACAACTTTTTCTGTATGGATTTTTCTTTCTTTGATGAGAGACATCTTGCATGGACTGATTGTAAAGATTTTGTTGTGATTTAGTCAGGGTTAAAGCTCCAGATCTTTAGTGTGTAGGTTTAGGGGGGATTTCATCTTTCATTTAACATGAGAGTGTTTTCTAGACCCTATAGTTGATGATAAAAATTTGGAAATGTGTCTCCAGAAAACCACAGACTCCAAATCTCAGCAGACAAATAGAAAGATCTCCCCTTTCTCACTCCTCCCCATGCAAGCCAAATTATTTTTAAAGTTCAACATTTAGAAACAATCTTTACAACTCTGAAACATTTGGGTCTGGCAATCTCCCTTTCCTTTGCCTCCCTCCTGGCATGCAACCTTTCCTCAAGAGCTAAGATTAAACCAAGAACCTGTGGAGGGTCCCACGTTTGACTGATGTCAAATTGGAGGGAGAAAGACAAGCCTGGAGCAGGATGTTCAGGCTCCCTGAGCGTCGAGGCAGAGGTGTTGACCCTCCACGAGTGACTGCCTAGGGTGAAGTCGCAGGCTGTCAGTCTGCCTCCACACTGGGAGAAATCTAGGGAGGGTTTATGTCTGTGGGACTAAGAAATGTGGCGGGCCTTGCTTTGAGGGAAGAAAGAGAGTCAGTTTTACTGCCAAAAAATTGGGGCTCTCTTCCAGCATTCAGAAACGTACATACGTTTATACATTTGCCACATGGCTTTGCTGCACAGCAGCACATGTGTTGTGGCTGTGTAGTGCTGAGTGAAAAGAGCACCCAAATCAAGGAGTGTTGCGGGTGGGGAGGTGGCACCATGTGGCACTGGGGGGCAGTGGATGGATGGATGGATGGATGGATGGATGGATGGATGGATGGATGGTGGTACCTGAGGTTGGGTGAGACAGCTAAAACCACTCATCTTCTGACAGTCAAAGAAAAGATTTGCACATAATTGCCTTTGTGCAAGAGCAGGAGACCTATTACCAGCACTGATCAAAGATGCTAAGGAAGCTCCATCCTTTATTTTCTTTCCCTGATTTTTTTATTGTCATTATGTGCCCTGGTGTTGCTGTCTGCACCACAAAAGCCTTAATGGAGACCAGGCCCCATTGAATCCGGCAACAAAACCATAGCAGATAATAATAAAGAGCTTACATTGAAATCTGACAAGAGGGGCAAAGGGTAGAAGGAATGAAACATTATAATTCCAATCTCAGTTTCCTGAAGTCCCATACCAGTGTCTTAATTATAAAAGACATCCCTCCACTTATGACTTTAGTCAACATGGGGAAACCACTGTAAAATCAGGCCCTGTTTTCCCGCCACTCTCCTGAAAACAATCCACAACATAATTTCCAGCCTATATTTGTGCTTAACAGGAAAAATTTTATAAAGGGGGATGTTCTTGACAAGCACGCCTACAGGTCATGAATAGCCTTGGAAAACAAGGTGGCAATTTAGGGAGAGCCAGTTATGAATGCAAAAGAAGGTTTTTCTTGCCATGACCAAAGCCAGTATTTGCTCAGCAGAGAAGCAGGTGACACAAGACAATCTGCATGCAGCCAAAGGCTGATGGAAAGC
The DNA here is from genome assembly GCA_013396695.1 of Sakesphorus luctuosus. NCBI lineage: Eukaryota > Metazoa > Chordata > Aves > Passeriformes > Thamnophilidae > Sakesphorus > Sakesphorus luctuosus. The sequence goes on along the minus strand of VWZD01004949.1, from coordinate 81,161 downwards.
TTGTTTGTGCTCAGTGTGCTAGAGAAGTTGTTCGGGAACAGTTACGTAAAGATTAGCCCTGTAACGCTGCCAAATACTTTGTGTTATTATGTGCTGTGTTTGTGCCAGGCAGCCCCACATGTCAGAGCTGCCTCACAGGGCAGTTTTAACATGCACACCCACATTTTCAGAGTGCTCGGAAGAATAATAAAGCCACGGAGGAACCAACTCTGACCTCGTTTGCATGGCTGCTGCCGCCGATTCCCATCAGCTTGTACTTGCCTGAGTTCAACCAGTGCAGAGCCAGAAAGGCATATTCACCACATTTTGGAGATGCCTGTCCTCACCTCCCCTCCTCCCCCTGACCCATCATGTTTCCTCAGAGAATCCCAGCTGCATGGATAAAAAAAAAAGTAGCAAGTCAACCATGTGGGAGCATACAAATTTAATGTCGGCTAAAGAGGAAGGCTGTCTAAACTACACAATGGTTGGAGTTATGCAGGTCATAAGTCTAGGGAGTAAGGAGCTCTAATTGTTTCTTTTCTTTTCTCCCTTGCTCAGTTTTCTTCACAAAAGTTCATTAAACAATGTTTCCTTCCCATTTAAAAATTTATGAATGAATGATGTGTTCATGAAAACGAGCAAGCCAAAAGCACTGGCCACAGTCAGGCTCAGCACACACTGGAACTCTGCAACCTCCCCCACATGCCCTCCTCTCTTGATACACTTCCAGCCTGACCCAAAACACTAGTCCCCATGATGTTTACAACCTCAGAGAGGAAGAGACTTGTCAATGGTGTGTACAGGTTTTACATAGGTGAGATATAGCTGTTCTGGCAGGGAGGAGACATGGAGCCAAAGACCCAGGAGGAAAACATTGCTTCGTCAGTCCAGCAAACTCCTTTCATTTACACTATGCAGGTCTCAGTTACAAGGATGCCACAACCTCAAAGGAAAATACAAGTCTGTATGCAAGCATAGATATAGACCTCTTTATTTAAACTAGTATCAAAAGGGGCACCATCCTCTTCCAAGGCCTGGACATAGCTACATCAGTATAGCTTGCCTTGTAAGAAAGGAGAAATAAATAACCAACATAATGACAACTTTTTATACAACCCTCTTTATGAGCAGGTTTCTAGTACTTTACAAAGTAGAAAACTATTCTTGATTTCACACGCATATTCTTTATCTCCATAGAATTACTTTCTCAATTTTTTTAGGGTTTGGGTTTTTTTTTTTAAGTTTTAAATAAATTTTCAAAATTTATTTATTTATTGGGCCTTATTTTATTTTATTAATTTTTCTTTTCCCTCATCTTTATTCTTCCTTAGCTTTGGTTTTGGACTTTTTGTAGTTTAAGTTTCTCTCCAGTGTCCTAATAGTCTACTTCTTTTCCTTACTTTGTGTCACCTCCTTTCTATACTCTTCCTGTCTACTTGTTCTTTCCCTATATTTCTTCTTTGTCCACTGCCTTCTCTCTTCATCCCCTGTGATGGTGATTCTTTTCCTTTCCATCTCTGTTCTTAGCTTCTTCTGACATTGTGTTCCTTATTGTAATCATTTCACATGATCCATTCCCTTTCTCTTCTGTTATTTTTCTTATTTATATAACTTACCACAATAGTGGCCAAGGATCTAATCTTGGCTGTGCTTTCCCTACCACCACCATCACTCTTCTCAGTGATCTGTTTAAACAGTCAGGGACATTCCGTGTCTCAAACATCTTTTCTTTCCCAGCTCTTGTTTTTACATCTGTGGATAGGGCCTGGATGGCAATGGAAATGTTAGGATTAACTTTTTCTTGCAGTAAATTTGGAGAATAGATTTTGCCTCCAAAGGCAGCCTTCCCTGGAGCCTGCAAGGAAGGGGCCACACCACAACATGACCTCCAGGAAGAAAGCCAACTCAATTATTGTAATGTGCCTGCCAGTGGTTTCAAAGGACACAAGCTCCTTCAACAGCTCCAAATTTCCACTATCAGGTTGACAGGTGACCATAGAAAGTAAACAAGCAGACTCCAGACTGGCTTCATGGACTGGGTGGCTATTATCAGCAGTATTCTTCTCTTGAATTGCCCTTGAGATAAAATTATAAGTGAAGATACCTGGCACATCAGACTCCACCGCCATAAGGATAACCCTTCTGGAACAGGAGACAAAATGACAGAGAACCTCACAGCTGGCAAGTGAGACATTTTCATGGGTACATTTAAAGAGAGCCTCATAATAATTTGGTGAAAACAAAAAAAACCAAACCAAATCCGAAAACCAAACAAAAAACCCACACCACGACACTGTGGAACTTTCCGATCTGCAGTGGAAGTACTTTAAAATGCTTCTTTTCCGTGTTAAGGTGCAGTTTTATGGAAGCCCTCAAATCATTGAGTAGTGTTTTCAGATAGCATATTTTGGCCTTAGGAAGCTGAATTTTTTTGTGGATTTCCATGTCTTTGAGAAACTGAACCTCAGAGTTTTGTTGAACGAGAATGGTATCCAGGACCTTGACAGAAGAGACAGCATCTACTTCTTTCTAGAAGGATAAATCGTAGATGATGAGTAGTGGTACCATCATCAAAGGAACCAAGACAGGTTGAAATTCCTTTACTTTGACAGACCATATGTGTGCCATGACAACAGTCCAGAGGGCTGTGAAAGTCAGGGGAACAAAATGAAAAAAAGGAAGACGTTTGGAGCGACATAAGGAGAAAAGTGGCTGCTGGAACACTGAAACAAGGCAGGGAGGGAGGGGGAGGAGAGATGCAGTAGGAAATTAAAAGCAGTACAGTTGTTTAAAAAGTGCTACTTGTGGGAAATAAAGATCCAAAAGCTGGTCCTGCAGTTACTGGGGTTTTTTTCTTCTAATTTGTCTTTATTTCATCTTTCCATTTCAAAGGCAAATGGAACATTAGTGTACACATTAGTGTACTCGTGTCAGGTCTCTAGCTGTGTACATGGTTATGACATGGTCAGAACATTTTGGACAGAAGAGCTAATAACACTGTCATATGTTAGACCAACTGCTATGTTTCCAGTCACCAATATCTGACACAGGTTGTTCCGTCCTCAGATGTATGTTATACTAACTTGACTGCTTCCACCTTTTTTTAATCAAATGATACTTAAACAGTTTCCACACATATCTGGGAGGATAAATGAGAGGCTTCAGCCAAAGCTACACAGGCCAGCATCAAAGAATTTTTTTAATCATAATTATCTTTCATGTTTTTTGTAGTCCGTGAGGGTTTTACCCAGGAATTTTGAAGATTAGTAAATGTCTTGGGTAGCAGATCCACAGTCATTCTATAGATCAGAACTATGGGAAGACTGATTCATTTTGGGTTTTTTTTGGGGAAAGAAGGTTTTATGCTAATACAACAATGTTTGATGCCACTAGCAGGGATATGCATTCAGGCTGCATTCAGCTGTACAAAAAATAGATCAAGAGGGGATTTTTTATTGTTTTGGAAAGAGAAGGAATGAAACAATATGTTTGAAATGTTTGTAAATTTTTAAATGTAAAACCCCAACAACCCCATATCCCTATCAACCTGTAGCTGAAATCATTAACTTAGCACAGAGCCTTAAAAAAAAGCACAGTTATTACTGCACTCAGGAAATAGTGATGGATGGCAAAAGAGAAGGGTAAAGACTATTATTTACATGTACTCAAGTTCTGGCATAATAATGGGGATTTTGTCTGTTAAATGTTGATGTGCACAAAATCATAGCCAGGTCTAAATGCCTTAGTCATGACGGGAGTTAAAAAAGAGAATATTTGAGAATAATGTGAATTAAAAAGGCAAGTTAGTTTAAATTTCTGTTTGGTAGGGCCTGAGGCCTACAACTCCGGTGGGAATACGCTGTAGCCGGAGGGCTGATGAATGCCCTTAATGAAGTTGGACAACCTGGAATACATGCATAAAATGGTTTTAAATATTGATATGATGTCATTGTGTGACTGAAGTTATTGAAATGTTCATTTTCAGAGCTAGACAGGTACTGTCTAGTTTATTATGGGGAGGGGGAATGACTATTTACAATTTTTAATGTAGTAATAAAACAATTATGGGATTTAAGGAGAGAAAAATATTCATGCTTCTCAGGGAGGAAAAATGCATATTGCAATGGAAATTACTTAGAGGAGCTTATACCAGTAGATGGTAAGAAATATTCTTTCCCTTTTTTTTTCCTTCCTGATAATAGAGGTAATACATTCATAAAGTATGTAAAGTAAAAGGACCTTTGACCAATGTTAATTATATTTAACATGCTCTATGTATAGTAGAAGGAACAGCTTAAATATATCACTGGGGACACTTAAGTCACCCATATATTTCTGGATATGTCTATTATAACTTTTCCATGACATTGCCTGGTTTTCAGAAAAAGTCTTACCATGAAGAAGAGGAGACATGGTGTTCTAATGGTACCTTCAGTTCTGTTGTGATATGAAAGTTTTTACGGAGAATGCCTCAGGGCAGCTGTCTGCCTCCTGTGTTCAGTGTTATGGCTGTATAACACACCGAGGTGGAAGTGTATTAAAGGCAAAGCTATTGCAGTCTGCTTTACATCGCTGGGTGCTAAGGTCCAATCCTAATGATCCCCAGACTAACCCAAAAGAAATAAACTCTTTGCAAAAATTGCCTAGGATATTTCCTTCACTTTTTCCTTTGTTTCTACCTACAAAGAAAAAGAAAGATTTCATTTAAATTCTAGTGTAAACTGGAGCAGCTCCCTTACACATGGAGTCATTTGGCAAGTGATTTTCTGTTTCCCTAAAGCATAAGTTTATCATGATCTGCACTTCTGGTACATGCTAGCAAACAAGAATGAATACTTTCCCATCTCTCTGGTCCCATGCCCACCTTTTACATCAGTGGTTTAAAACACTTTGGCATAGTTAAGCATATGCTTGACTCATAGCATTTCATTGAGGCCCTTTCTCTGCACAAAGATGGGCAACTTTGTGCTGAATCATGACCCATAGGATTGCAGAGAGTGTAGCATTAGATAGGTCCTTTAAAGGAGATATACATTGTGTCCTCATGTTCCACTTAACAGATCACAGACACTAGAAACACTGCCTAGGATATGAGTAAAGTTTTTCCTGCATCCAACCTTGAGGTAAATTCCAGTATGGGCAAAATGCTTTCACAAATGCAATGGCAAGATTGATGGAGAAGCCCTCTTCCCCAAACATCCTTCCTCTCCCTGCAGTGTATACCAACTGGATGGGCAAATGACACAGAGGGAGGAAACCCTTGAACCATGAACTGAGTCATCAGATATGAAAAAGAGGTAAAAAAAGGTAGAGGGAATGGAGGCATGGCTGAAGACAAAGGATATGTGAGAAATTTGCATTTTTAGTGGGAAAGATAGATGACTGAGGAAGACTTGACAGAGATGTGTAAGGTCACAAACTGCCCAGCAGTAGCACACAAGCATTGGTTGCACCTCTTCATACATTATCAGAAGAAAGGGGCACCCAATGAGCTGAGCAAGAACCACATTTACAACTGACAAAGCCATTTTTTTCACAGAGCACATTATTGTATAAATTTTCAACAGTACCATGATTATAAGAGGCAGAAAAACCTAACAGATTTGAAAAGATTGGACAAATTTGTAGAGCATAGTTTCCTAAGTCTGGATATAATCTCTGATTCAGGAAATTACTGAGCCATTGATTGTCAGAAAAAGAATCACTTTATTTATCTCCTGTTTCCTTTTCTTTTCCCCTAACCATCCATTCCTGTTAATGGCAGATGGTAAACAGTGCTAGAGAGGCTGCCCAGGCTCTTACTAAGGTGTACAAGGTGCATACAACCTTCAGACATGTATCAATACATCTCCACCATTAAAATGTGAGCTGAATCTTAGCATTCTCGATATATTTCATCCAAACGAGAACAACTACTCACAGAGAATGCGTTACAGACCAGGAGCACAGCAGACAGGGAAGTATCTCTACAGGCTCACTCTTGGTGCCCATGCATGTGAACCTCCACAAGGACATTCACAGCTTAGCCCTGTCCCCAGTCCTTGTTCATGCATCCTCATCTTCCCTGAACAGCCATATTTCACAGCTCATTTCAGCAACTATTTCCTTCTTGGTTTTACATCACATGTGGTAGTTATTTAAAACTAATTTCAATTAAGGAATGGATCAGATCTCATGGCAATTTCAGTTACCCTCTTTTCTGAAGAGATTGCCTTGGAAGAAACAGTGTTTAGATCTCAATTTTGTAATCAAATAGCTAAACTATGTGATTAGACTATATCAAATTAGTCACCATTCACCAGCTGACACCCCCAGCTAATGCCTTCTGCCACTAATTGACTTTATTTCCACTTCCTTTAATGTGTCGACCTGTTTTCAAGCTGTTAACTGGATTTACATGCCTTTCAGATTGATCTTTCTGATAAACATCCCACAACTCTCCTGCTTTTCACCTACCAGTATCAGTCCTCTCCTCTTCCAGTCTTCTTTTCTCTTTTATCTTGTGTACACTGATATTCTTAAGCTTCATCTCTCAAAGAAACATGCAACATCATTTTGGCTGCTCTATAGTGAAATATTACGTGAAAATTTAGAGTGAGGAGGTAGGTCAATACTGACTTCGAGTAGGAAGATGTCCCCAAAGCAAACAAAACAACTTGAGCTGACTGAGTGGTCATAGTGAGAGGTCAGGACTCACTTTTTGACTTCATGGAGCTTTCTAAACTTCACTTGCTCATGCTTGAGGGGCAGAGCCTGGCTGGCAACAAAGATTCATGCCCCAGTCCTGCACGTCCTCAATTCAGCCTTGTTTAACATGGCCACTCAAAAGTACTGCCTCTCCTATGCCTGCCACTTGCACTCATTGTCCATGTGCAGGGAGCAGAGGTAAGGCAACCCAAAGAAGGAAACCTCACCTAGGACAGGGCAGGGACAAGCTCAGCTGGGAGTACTACACTCCTCTCCAAGTTGTGCTGAGTAATACAACAGCCTGGCCCTCTCCGGTTATAAGTGACATTCTGCACCAGGCTGTCCCCTGTGTTTGGTTTGAGACTTTTCAGGATAATGAATGCCACTTAAGAAAACAAGGAAATTTGACTAGGAAATTTGACTATAAATTTGACTATAAAATACACATTGCATTTTTCACTGCTAATATGGGATGCAAAGAAATTTTAAAAGTACTGCAGCTTCTTTTTCCCAGGAAGAATATGAGAATGGAAAGAAATCTTTAAAGAAAGAAAAACAAAACAAAACAAAACAACCCCCTCCCCACCAAAAAACCAAAACCAAAAACCAAAAACCAACCAAAGAACAACAACAACAAAAAACCACAACAAAACAAAACTTTGAGAAGCTTCTAAATAGCAACATTATTTTAAAATACTGTAACATTTCCAGAATAGAAATCTTGTCTTAGCTGTCTAAAATTGCATTCATAAACGAGAAAAGTAGCACTGTTTTAATGCTCATAAAATTGAAGGAATAAACTTTAATTCATTTGTTCAGTTGAACTCCAATTGTAATTCAGAGTAAGTGAAAATATGTTTCAATTCACATCTAACTCTTTAACACCTTTGTATTGTAACATATGCAATTCCAAAATTATGCAATGTATTTTGTTTCATCTTTTACAAAACAACTGAAAAGCTTTCTACAATAAGGGTCAAAGCAAAATACTAATTTCTAAGCTTCCTAAAGAATTGTGTTCACTCAGTTATCTTTTTTATGTGTATAAAAATCACCTCTTTATTTGTTTTCTGCTAACCAGTAATCATCATTAGAAATGATGGGCAATAGGATTTGACTGAAGAGCTGCAAATTTTTTAGAATAGCAAGGTTGATTTAAAAATCACATAGTATAATATATATTACAACATAATGTCTAGGCTGCCTTAGAAGGAATCATTGATACAACTGAGTAAGCCAGCACTGGCCTTGATGGAATAGCATTGGCACAAAAGAAATAATGCGGTAATGCACTCCCAAGAACTGAGAGCTAATAGAAAGCAACATAATGGATATTACCCAGGATGTAATACCCTTATTCTCATACATATCACTTCATTTCACATCAGGATGCGGAAAGCTCAGAAGAGAACTTGTGGGAAGAAAAGGAGGAGATGAGGAACAAGGATTTGCCCATGAACAGATGAATCTGATTCACCAACAAAACCTCTCAGGCCCAAGTGCAAGGCACAGAATCAGTGACACTAGCTAAGAACTGTAAGAAACTCTCTAAAGCTAACCAGTTTTCCAGAACTCCAGATGTGCCCTTGAGTTTTGTTTGTCCTCTACTCTTTTGTTGCTACTTCTGTTACTCCTCCCCTATACTTTTGTTCCTCCCTTTTAATCCTTGAGCAGGAAAGGCTCATAATGGCAAATGTCTGAGGGCAGTAACCCTATAGACAGATCTGAACTGATTCAAACAACTGTTGTTCACTCCTGAAAAAACGGGTTGGATCTAGAAATTTGGAAAAAGAATGTTTGGGGAACTTTTAGTCACTTTCACTGCACTTGTGTTGCTGTTGTGAAGCAGTCGCACCGTGCTACAATTTCTCAGGAGCGCAACAGCCCTTTCCACAGAGCTGGCAGCAAATGTGCCTGGCCAAGAAATGCAAAATGACACTGAAAGATGGAAGGGCAAATTTCTTGGTCTGTCTAAGTTCCTATAGTTTGCTTAGTGCTTGCCTCCAGACATCTGTCCTGTAAAAACCTCAGATTTCTGAATCAGCAACTTCAGAAACTTCATTTAAAATTGTCACTCATTTAATGCCCTTTCACTGAAATGGTTCCTCTCTGTGTGTATGTGTATGTGAGAGCCATGATCTTAATTTTTTCATGTTGAAGGACACAGGCCTACATCTCTGTTGTCCTGCATCTTCAGGCAAGCATTTATATCCCTGGGATGCAGATGCTAAACAGTACTATTGTTATCAGGCACTGTCTTACACCCATGCTGTACTCACCTAAATGATTACGTAAGATTCACGGCAAAGGACAATCAGCCCCCAGGTTTCTGGACAAAGTACATACCTCTCGATTCTGCCATTGATTTGTCAGGAGATGTATACTCAAGTAGATGGTTCAGAAGAGGATCCTTTAGGAAGAGTGTGGTCAGATTGACCTCACTTTCACTGAGCTGACAGCCTTGTGAAGAAAGTTAAACTGAATATCAAAATCATCAGCAAAAACGTCCTCTTTCTTTGATTGTACAGTTTAAGAGGAGCCATTCGAGCTCAATTTATTCTCTACACAGGAACTTCATTGATTATCTCAGACATTCATGCAGGAAGGAAGATGAGATAAGAAAGTTCTTTTTTATTTTTAAGTGATTGCAAGATGGAGAAAACTGCTTTGTGAGTGTAATATATACCATAAAGTTCCCTTTGTATAATCTCCTACTGAAAAGTGAGAAGAGTTTACCTTTTCTGAACAAAAGAAACATTAGGGATGGGCTGATGATTACTAAGGGCAGAGATATGAATACTACAATTGGGTATATATTCAGAGGTAAGATTAGCATACAAAAAATAAGTTTTCCTAGGAAAAATATTGTGGAGGTTCTCCCATTGTCTTGTACTAGCAATAGGAAAGGAGGCTGATCACTATTCATTCTTTTTTTTTTCCAAAGGGTATTCTGGTTTGATCTCAGGCTGTCAACCACAATAGGGATTTCCACTGACTTTGAAGGGGATTCAGTCCTGATTCTAGAGTGCTGCCCTGAATGGAGTTAGGGGTTCAGTTATCTTGTACCAAAGCCAAATAGACATTCCACAAGTCCCTCTCCAGTAGGAACTGTGGGACTGCAAATTTGGACTCTGGGAGCACATGGAGGCACTGCATGGCTGCTTCCCTCCCTGGTAGGATACTGGAAATGGTGAGGAAGCAGTATGTGGTTTTTATCCGAAGTTTGATGCTTGTAGTATGAATTGAATGGATTAAGTATGAACATACCCTGGCAGGGTCTCTGTTCTCAAGCCAGTTGCTCGAATGCAGGTATCCCCTATGAAGAAATCACCTTTTACCAAAAAGTAAGGGAATGCACATCAGGACAGTTCTTGTGCATTGATCCATGCAGAAATTTTTCTGGATTTCTTGGATCCATATATGGAGTACCAAAAAAGTCTTCAAAGGCAGCCTCTTAGGCAGGCAAGCTTTTATGGTCATACACTTTGAAACAACTATTTCAGCTGAGGATGACTAAACATCGTGTGGGAAGAAACTGGAGAGGACAACAAGGTTCAGTCAAAATGTCTTAGTGCTTTTCTCATCTCAGAATTACTCTGTGTCAGTCTAGTCCTCTGGTGCAAACTAAAGTGACATGGATCAGTCACGAGTTGCACTAAAAAGATGTTACAATTTGTGCTTTTATTCAAACACCTCTGCTGGCAGCAGCTGAGGCTTGGCATGGGGGCCCCTGGAATAGCTGCACCAGAAAAATAGCTACGCTGCAGTATTCCATCTGAGAATCCTTTAAGTCTCCTTTACAAAATACCTAAAAAGAGAGATTAATCTCACCCATATCTTCAAACAAAGAAAACCTCTAATGTCATTGCTAGACAAACATGAAATAACTAGCAGAATCTTTCTTACTTCACAGGTCATTTCAACAGGCTCACAGCAGAGCTGGACGTGGCTACTTCAAAAATTAAGTGCTGCAAAAGCAAGTGGAATCTTGCCTCAGGGAGGAGCTAAGCAGATCAGCATGGGTACACCACTTCTATACCTGCTTATACTGGTGTTAGATTTTGATATAAGTATAGGTTACAGAGCACAGAAGCAAGGAACTTTTGAATTCTAATATCCTCTCTTACATGAATCCTTTTGGCCTTGGGCAAATTTCCTGACTTTTTTGACTTCTATTATCTTCACAAATGCAAATAATACTATATCACCTATGTCATATTAGTGCTGAATGTTTGTATACTACTATTGATTTTAACCACGGATTTATGCAGAAGTATTAATTCCCAGAAAGAGGTTGCTGCATCATGACACACCTTTAGAAATTTCAGTATGAGATAGAATATTCACATTTTGCATTTCTATGGCAAATGCATGCAGGGTGGGATGCTTTCTAATATTTATTGTCTCCCAAATGTTCTGAAGCTGACAAATCAAGCATTATTAAATAGACACTTTAAAAAAATTACTCAGCTGCTAAACCAATCACTGTAGGCTGCAGCTCAAAATGAAGTTGGAAATCTGCACCTTTTAATAAAACAATCTGCTTGAGAGCTGATGATATTTGGTTATGGAATTTATCTGTAAATATAATTAAAAATTCAACGAGAGAGTGCTCTGAACTGAGGGGTAAATATTCAGCACGATGCAGAGTGCTCAAGCTACATGATTCCCATTATCGTTAATGGGAGTCCTACAGCTAAATCCCTAAGCATCACACTAAAAATTTACCCCCTAGTGTTTGCAGATGGAACAAAAGGATTATTGTACATATCAGCAGAAAATAAAGTTACCACTGACATTTTGACCAGAAAGCTTCCATCAGGATTGATCAGTGAAAGAGTTAGCCTACTAATTCCCTCACAGACTTTCTTTGGGGTTTCTCCCATCTGAAAAGGCATTCTTGCTTTTTATTCAATTCACTTCTATTTACTGGTTTTCATGTCATTATATTTCTCAATTCCTCTCCTTCTGGCTTCCTACCAGAACACTTCTCTCTGCTTCACACGAGGTTTTCTGGCTTCAGTGTGCACAATATCATGTCCTGAACCTTAAACATAATGGACATAAGGACAGAAGAAAAGTGCGTATGCCAATGACCTTTCAGCTGAGTTAGCTGAGGGTGCAAATTTATCCAGCAAAAAAAATGCTGCAGGTGTCTTTGGGGTGATTAAAAAGTTGAGGGGGGATGGAAACTCACAGAAGTGACTATTTAGGGTTTACACCTTCTTCTCTTCTTGGGGTGGGGCTGGCTATAAGGCTACCAGCTGTGAGAGGTTCCTACCTCTGTTGAAATCAATGACAATTCAGTCATTTGAGCCTGATCCTGCCAAAAGATTTAACAAGCACAAATTGATTAAGTATGGGCTGGAGCAAAACTATTCAATGCACTAACTTCCCTAGGTGTTTTTTCGATAACATTTTCTTAAATTATGGTAGCAATGCTTCTGATCCATCTTTTAAAATGTGAATATATATATACCAAAATGAAAGGAAACCTCTCATTCCTTTAATTTCCATTCTTGATTTCAAATGTTCTAACTCAAAAATAAGCAAAAAGATTTGTTTACCATTTGTAGACCATGTTGCAATCCTGAGTGATTTTTTACAGGTTATTTCAAAGCCCTCAACAATAGGGGCTTATAATGGAAACAGTGATAGACCATTATTATAGTGCTGGTCATAAATACAATGCAATTTCATTTTATATAACATTCTTCATACAAAGTGTCACAAAATGTTTTACAGTAAGCATCAATTGAAAGCAAAAGCAAAAGGAAAGAAAATTTAAAGGTGAAATTTCATTGACTTTAGCATCGGGAAAAGAATTCCTTTCAGAATTACACAAGTGAAAATGCAAGATCTCTTCTGACAGAATTTTGCCTAGAGAGAGCTTAGGAAGCTGAGAATGCATATATAAAAGTGTGCCCTTCTCTCCAAAATTCAAGATTTCAATTCCTCGTTCCACTCTTTATATATTTGTGAGGCTCCATTACATATCTTGGCAAGATCCTTCGTTAAATAGTCTGTCAGGATCAGGTTTAAAAGTCCTGAATTGTCATTGATTTCTACAGGGCTAAGGGCACCTGACAGCTTGTAGCCTCATAGCCCTGACCCAAGAAGAGCAGAAGGTGCAAAGCAGCAAAGAATGAAGTTGCTNGCATTTTATTGCTGGGTAAATAATATAATGAAAAAGTGCCTACATGACACAAGCCACATGGGCACAGACAGCTATTAAAACTGAAATGATTTATTTCGTAACAATCTGAGGTAGCACACTTTAACTCTAGGTATAGCAACCCCTCCATTTCTGCTTGCCTCATTTGCATAGGTAATTGACAGCTTGTTAACAGCTCATTAGGAACACTGAAAACCATGTGACAGATACAAACCTAGTGCTAGAGGGGAGAAAATCTGTGAATTACAGTATATTGAAAACTCAATCAGATTCAGAATTACAGGTCACAACACAAGTTGGTTATTTTATTAGGTTAGAAAAAAATTAAAAGGTTAGCATACCATTTTTCGACCTGTATTTTTAAGATAGCAGGCTACAAGGTAATTAATTAGGAATCTGATTATGATGTGAGCTACTCTCTCCACTGCCATTGGTAGATTTAGGAATGCCACTATGTTAATACAGTAGGACAAATAATAATTACTTGGAATTAAGAAAAAAAAAATAAAAAGTCCTGATGCAGTATTCAATTTTAATTTGGGATTATACCTTTTTCAAGAAAGCAAGTATCTTCCACACACTGCAATCTAATATTCTGTAACTGAGAAAAATGTGAAGAGTAATTTGATTTTAGTCTATAAAAAGAAGGTAAGTGTTCTGATTTGTACACTCTTACTACCCATAAATTATGATGCTGCTTTTTTTTAAGGACATTTAAATATAAACAGTGCAAATAACAGTTATATCAGCAAATCTACTTTTTGTATTAAACCCACAACCCCCATAATCTTGCTTTTCTAGCACTGTTAGCAGAAATACAGGTACATGTAGAAACAAAATTATCTTCTTGCAAAAACTCTCCATTTCTTGAAACCTAATATGGATTCCCTGTAACTCAAGTGTCATTTGTTGATGAGGACAGAGCTGCCCAACTGTATGCTGGTCTGTAGAGGAAGCTTCTCAAATACCAGTGGTTTTCAAACACCAAAAAAATGTGATCAGATCTAAGCTACTGACTATTTAGCAAAAAGAACAGGTTAAGGTGTAGGATTATCAAAATCCCTTATTGTGTGTTCACATGGAAGGTTGTGCTGTTTCTGTTCAAGAGGTGCAACTGTAATGTAGATGCATATGTTATTTAGATAAGTCCCATAAAAATAACTTCTGAGTTTCTTATCTGAAATTGTGGATCTGCTTCAGTACTATGAATATAGCCATATGACTACAGTACTGTGACTGGTGGGGATAAAATCTCCTTTTGCAGTCATGGTTTAAGAGTGATTAATGAATCCCTGACCTGTGATACAACAAAAGTTGAGCTTGTGAGTCACTTCAGCACTTTTGAAAGCTCCATATTTAGTCTTCATTATGGGTAATACCAGTAGGGCTGTTGTGCCCCCTGTGTTAATTGCACTGGCTCCTGCACTGGTACAGTTACTCTGTTGTAACTAGAGCAATATAAAGTTCTAATGCAGACATGCTCCAATGGTATAAAGAGAACTTTACACATGGTACAAATGACCCCAGATTTACACTGAGCTTAGGCAAAGCATGATTCACATACACTGAAGAAAAATTAGCTCATTTTTTGCCTCTGGGCCCATATCCTCTGAGGCATTTGTCTGGAGTAAAAGTCAGTGCATGACTGGTGAGAAGCAATGGCAATGGAACAGAGTTCAAGATCACAAACCAAGCCTTGATAGCACAGCAAATAAAAGAGATGGTAAACTCACCACAGTGAGAATAAGAAATTGCTAAAACCTAGATTCCCAAACCAAAAATCAATGAATTTTACCTATATGTTCTTTTCTTTGAACATACTAGTACAAACAACAATGCAAGTGCTCTGTTCAACAATAGTTCTTGTACCAGAGTACTGAGCAAAAAATCTTGAAAAAAAAGGAGTTTCCCCATGCCATGCTTCATTTGTGCATTTGACTTCTCTGGCAATGTTCTTTGAGGCCTGGGCTTTGTTTTTAAGTGTTTTTTTTTCCACCCTTCTTGTTTTTTATATGTGAGAATCCCACTTTGATTTGGTTCCTGCAGGGCAAAGATAAACACTGAAAATCAGTCACTACTTTCAAAACACGGGTCAGTTTCCAGTTAGGCTGGACTGAATTGCAACTGAAATTCTGGGAATATATTCTTTTTCTGTATTAACCACTCAGTCAACCCCTATAAGCAGACGACATGATTAAAATGAAGTTTGAACATTTTTCGTAGATTAATTTTCTGCCTTATGACAAGAGTCTTCCAGTTTTCATTAACTTAAGTGCCATTTCCTTAGGACTCTTATTTTTTACAGTTTCCCATCTACAGCTTTGTAATGACCTGGTCTCAGGAACATATTAGACTATATTTCCCTTTCCCTCAGTCCTCAAGGAAACGGCATACAGGCTTTTCAGGAGGGGAAAAGGGCTACCTTACTTTGGCTTCCACCTTGTGAGCACATAAGATATTATATTTTGCTACTGAGAGTTCTTGATAGTGAATCCATAGCTGCAATCCTCTTGGCTACTTAATGAGATTTCAGGTTTCAGTGTCATTGGCAAAAAGTCTCCATCCAGCTCTTTAATAGCTCCTTATTCTTGGAGTACATCCCTACACCTTTGTTTGCAGAGATTATGTTGCCTGTCACTTCACACAGCTGATAATTATAGATTCATTTCCAGAATGCCAACCAACCACAAACAAGCTGCTTTGGCATCCAGGTGTCCAAATGAAGTACTGTACTTGGAAATTACTTGGAAGCCTCTTTAGGAAGCATGAGGTAGCATTTTGGGTTTGCACCCGTGTGACCCTGTTGCTTTGAGTAAAACTAAGTCATTTTTCATGTGTTCATATCATAAGATCATACAACAGCAACTGTCCTCATGTGTCTTTATACAACCCTTGCCCTAGTGGCAAGTACCTTTACTCACTAGCTTCAGTTTTTCATTTTCCAGCTGTGATTTTAGGGTGACCATAATACACAGGTAATAAATATTAATTTTATTTTTTTCCCAATTCTTTCCTATAAATGTACATTTTTTATGTTTGATTATTGACAGCGAAATTTATTAAAACATATCTGTAAGTTTAAGTCCTGCTATCTCTTCTAGTGCAGCACTAAGTAATAAAAACATTTATATATAGGCTCCTAAAGGGCAATACTCTCTGCTGTCAGTTTTACAGAATCACTACAGAAGACATCTTCTCTTTTTTGCATGGTTGGAATGTATGTGTAAGTGACATTGTGTATTTTTAGCTCAATGCCCAGTGCACTTCACCAGGTTGCTAAACTGTGTCTGGGAGAGGAAATCAGAGGAAAGAAAATGCACATTCAGAAGCAATGTATTCAAACTTGCAAGTCCATTTTTCAGGTATCTAAATTCTTTTCAGCTTTATACATCTCGTGCTTTCCTAAATAATCTTCCTGTTTAAACAAATAATGTAAATAGCTGTAATATGTGAAAATACTGGGTGAGAGTTCCTTCAAAATCTGGAAAATAAGACCAGATTTTAGTACTGACTCATTAATTGAAACCAAATCAAATGAGCACTTTCTAGGAAGATCTGAGTATCCAAATTTGCAAAAGCCATAAGATATTTTGCAATAGCAGAAGTCACATTCTAGGATTTGGGGGTTGTTTTGGAGAGGATTCCATGGTGTGGCAAATTTTGCATGTGCTTTTACATAAATTATGACATCATCAAATCAGTTTTAGAGAGTCACACCCTACAGACAGTCCTCATTTTGACTCTGAGCATCTTGCAAAGTACAGCAACTCTTTCATGAAATCTGAAATGAAATTGAAATTAGAAATGCTGTGTTCTGGGGGTGAGAACAGTATCTCTCCAACAAATCATTCAAAATAGACTTTTTGAGTTGCTGTATCTGTATAGGTAATAGGCAGCAGGCAAGTTGAAAAGATAATCAAAACCATCAGTGGCATTTCCTCTAGACTATTATCTTATTTTCTGCTGTACTTCTACTGGACATCACTTCTTATATAAGACTGTTATACTTAAAAGGTTTCTAAGACACAGAATATGAAAGAAAAACAAAAAGAAGCAGAAAAAAATGCCCACTTGCAAATCAACTGCAAACAGGAAAAGGCTCTGAAAGTGTGTCTCTGAAGCAGTCCACCTATAAATGTTTGGATATGTTCTGAAAACATAGATGCACTGGAAACACCTCTGTTTATAGTCACTAACATAGCTGGTGGGGTAAATGTGTATAAAGAAATATCCAGGTCTTCAAACATCTTTCCAGCCTTTGAAAACATTGTCATTCCAGAGAAGCTGAGTTAGCACATCTAATACATACATAAATTTGGAAACAAAAAACACATTTTTTTTTAGTAACTTGCCCTATAGATGAATGCTATTGTGTGTGCCATAAATTAGAGCTGGTTTTATCCACAAAACTTCTGAGCCACTGCACTAAAGTTCCCCATGCCTCACTAAGCACCACAGGGGCATGCAAAACAAAAGCAGATGGAACAGACACACACATAGATTTTGTATGTATTAACATACACACATACAAAAAAATCCCTAAACAAGTTTTAGCCTTTAGTTCACCAAGCCAAAACCAAGAAAAGTAACTTAATTCATGAGGTAGATAACACCACTCGGATGGGCTCCTGCATCTTTACTTCTGTTCTAGAGTCTAATATATTATTTTTTAAGCTACTTTTCTAACTCAAATTGCAATAGCAAAGTGGGACTTCCCATAGGAAACCTATTCACTTGAAAAGATCAGAATGCATCCATTTAGCAAAATATCTCAAAAAAACCCTATATTTTACATTGTCCAGGTGTGATGCAGTTTTCTGTATGTCTGGCTCTACCCATCAAGCACTCAGATAATATGGTCTTAGGACTATATAAGTAATAGTTTACTAGTTATTGACTTCCATCAAAAATAAGGTATTATTTCGAAAAAGCCTTCTTTACTTAAACTAGCTTTAAATGCATGCATATTTTTAGGATGGATGTGTTACGTGTATGAAGTGATGTTTACACCTGTATGACTGTTTATATGCCTATGTCTGTTTCTACACACAAATACACAAAACTTCTGCTTCATGTACAAACATACAGTAAATCACCTTCTTTTGACATCACCTATCTGTAGAGACAGTTCTCTCAGTTACGCAGTAACACTGCTGATGGGCTGCCATTTTCTCTCAATTCCCTTCTTGAAGACTTGGAGGTTTCGAAAGCCATTTATTTAATATGGCAGGTGTGGAAAATCCTGTGGTTTCTTGGACATAAAGTTTTTGTCTTGTCATTGTTTGCTAACTCAGCTACAGTGAAGGGGAGATGTTTTACAGAGACTGACCTAAAATTGGAGGATTAGGTCCTATGAATATTTCAGACAGCACTGGAGATATCCCAGATCACTGGACTGCGATATCTCCATCCAGAATTATTCTTAGCTCCTCACATCACAGCAGAAAGTTCTAATAGTGCTGTAGTATGGAGTTATTGCTCATTAAGATTTTTTTTTAATCCCTGCTTTCATTAGGAATATGTCTAATTAAAGGTCATTTACCCCCCACTTAGGAACCCCTTGTGCACATCTGAATGAGACAGTTCAAAACTCTGTCCTTTTCCACTTCCATTTCATTTGAGTAACGACAGGGTTAAATTGCTAATAGAGGTTTCATGAGGTCTGCCAGAGCCCACTCTCCAACACTTACATCTGTTCAACAATTATTACAGCATTTTTGTCATAAAAAATTCAACACCCTGAGTGTCGTGCTAGCAAAACCTGAAAATTTATGCAGTGAATAGAATAGCTAATTTCTCTGAGGAAATGCAGGGGGGAAAATTACAGATTTAACTTAAATTCTCGAGTACTGTAGAGCACACATCTCACTCCCTCTTTAGGTTTTGTCACAATGTAGCATAAGTAGGAATACCATCTACAGTAGATCAAGAAACCTTTGCAAAGCAAATTTTTGCCTTCGAAGAAACAATGTTTAAAACTCAGAAGGGGGCTGTACTGGATTCATCATTTTACCTCACAAAATCTCATTTAAATAATAAATTATTCCATTTATTCTCAGAATAGGGCTATTCTCTCACTGCTTCTTGCTGTTTCAGAGTAAACCACACCCTTCACAGGGTACAGGTAAATGACAGAAAGTAGACAGAAAAACAGTCTTTTGTCTCCTGAACTTTTAGTTGGGCTGCATGACATTTGCGGTAAAAGGAAAAAGAAAATAGAACCTGCCTTGCTCCTCCATAAGCCTAGGAATATGGATTTTATGCTAAAGCTAATGCTGCCTAGTTAAGATGCTAGTGGACTGGAACAACATGCTGGAGGCTATAGCCTTCTATTCTCAAGGGCTGGACTCTTACTTCCAGTACCAGGGTTTCAGCCATGAGAGTGATTGCAGCCATGACGAGCAGGGAGCTCTTTCAGCATCACAAGAGCAACAAATAAGACAAATGGTTTGGGAGCAGAGGCCAGGGTCATTTTCAACACATAAGGTACAAAGAGCGTGCTGGTTGAAATGAGGATGAATGCTGCACACTCCCTTCCTCCGGGCTGTGGTCTGCTGGGATGATGAGAGCTGGACAAACACTGCTGCTGCAGCATTCATGTGAGTTCAGATAAGGACTGCAGATTGGCTCAGAGGATATTTGCAGGCATTTTTGCTGTTTTTCAGAAACAATATTAGTGCAACAAGCTTATGAAACTCCACATTCAAACATCTGTAGGAGCTGGGCCTGCTAGACCAGTCTTTCACTTGGGCATCAGAAAACATGGGCACAAGAACCCAGTCATATCCCTCAGGTATGGTGGTGTGGTTCTTGCCTCGTTGATGTTGTGTGCTGCAGGAATCTGCAACGATATGGTGCTTCTGCCTGGCTTAGGATTCTCAATCCATTAACCCAGGAGAAGTGTGTACTCAATGTCTAAGCCCAACCATGTGCTCCCTGAGAGCCCCCAAGAAAGGACACACAGGAACCACAGGTCAGGGCAGGAACAAAAAGGTGGTTTATTCAGGGGAACAGGTTTATAAAGGACTTGGGGGCCAATAAGGGTCAAGGGGAAGTCTGGCTTCAAGCCAATAGGAGTAAGGGGATTTACATTCAATGGGAGAGGGTATCAGATAACATGAGGCTACTATCTGTCTCCCAGCCCCCTGTCCTGGCAAGGGACTTCTGGGAAGAAGACAGTGACTAAGCAGTTTTACATTCAGTACATTCAAACTACACTAAAAACATCAGTTGTTAAGGTATTCTCAGCAGATGGCTGCTTTTCTTCTTCAGCCCATTTCTGGCATGACTTTCTCCACTCAGGAGTTCATAGGGCATGATTTGCCAGCAGTAGGAAAACTATCCAGATAAACATTGCCATTGGAATTACCTTTCAAATAACCAACATGCTCAAAAAGTGAGTTTCCAATTTTCAAATTGCCAGGTGATCAGATTTACAGTGAATTTGGGGTATCCTCTGTAAGTGGAGGTATTGCAGAACACAGAACAGTGTCCAAGCTTCAGCATCCTAGTTGAAAAGCTGCTTCTCAAAGTGGAAATTATTTCTAGTCCTGATGTTTGCACAGAAACTGCCATATTTAGTTCTTACTTATTGCTACATTTTTTTCAGATCTTCATATTATTGATCTGGCTGCAAACAGGAAAAAAAAGTGCATGAAAACCAAACACTTGGCTTCAAAAAGAATAGTTTTCACCCCAGAAATCAGTAACTAGTGCTAGTACAGGGTTAGGTCACATATGCTCTGTGAAGACTGAAACCTGGGAAAATATTATTTTGATGTTTATTGTTGCTCTCTATGCCATACATATAAAATCAAATGTTTCCAGAATATTTTTCAAATACATGTTTTTGTTACTTCCTTTTTTTTGCAAATAAAAATGGAAAATGCATGGGCAAAATGGCTTGCATTTCTGGGGCCCAGTTCTCAATTTCTGTGAAAATTATGAGTTCATATGACAAATGATAACTCTCGGCTACTGCTCTCCTTTTCCTACTTTTTCCAGCAGTGGAGTCAGTACCCACGGAGGATGGTTGGCCATCACAGGACACAGATGCCAAGTGCTGGCAGATATTATTCCAGTGTCAGAATCTTTTTCCTTGTCAAACTCCCCAGGCAGTTGTGTTAATGGCTCTGGAGCTGCCTCTGGGTCTGTCACGTGAGGTAGCAGCTGATGGGTTTTCTGCAGTTTGCTCCTGCATGACATCTTCCTTTAACTCATCTTTGGTCCTGAGGAATTTGTACAGTATTACCTACTTGGAAATAAGCTCCTATAAATTTTGCATTAGGGCTATGATTTCTTCACAGATTTGCTTACTGCCTTCGTAGCTCACATGCACACATTTTCCTCTGCAGCACAGCCTGTCAACAACTTTGAATGTCATGCAGTTAAATCACATCCTAATAACAAAGAAATATTGGAACAAATGAAACTATTTACTAAGAATGTTTCTTTTTGCTCTCATCACCCCCCTGTCCTCTCTTGTCTTCATTTTGTTTATGATTAGTGAATCTTAGTTAACTGAAGCAAATAATTTTCTGTGTTTGTTACTTCATTCATACACCAGGAGAAAGCTTTCAGCCTTTAGGCTGTTCACCGGCTGGTTATATAGATTATTTGCCATTCATGCTGCATGAGTTTGCCTCTTACTTTTAAGGATCTTAATCCTGCAGAGATTAACTTGAACTCGGGTGGGTTGCTCAGAAAATGTAAATCTTTGCTGCACTGCAGCCTTTGAGGATCAGCTCCTATAAAACCTTTGGGGTAAGGAGCCCCAGACCTGGTCATCTGTGCTCCCACTCATCAGAGAACCCCGAGCATGAGAGAGCTCTACTGCAAGAACCAGACCAGGAAGAAAGCACTCAGCAATTTGCACTGGCGACAGTGAATAGAGATGAGTCCCTGGGGAGAGCTTCTACACTTGGCTGCAATATAAATACTAAATGTAAACAAATATGTAAAGCTAATCCACGTCATACTATCATTGCTCTTACTCAATTGAAATATTTTAAGTAGGAAAATAACTATTAGCAAGAGGCAAATTACACGCTTACATGCAAATTTTGAGAAACATTCATTGCAAACTCTGAATCTTTCCATTTTTGCAGGCACTTTCAGAAACGCAAGGCAGTTGCTCCACACATTCACTGCTAGCAAATCATATCTTCTATAAAACAAAATCAGCAATTTTGTTCACAGTTGATTTGAGAGATATATAGTACAAAATATGTGAGGGTTGTTTTGGATTTTTTTCCCCCCATTGTTTTTGTTTTGCTAATGGTCTATGTAATCTGGTTTGGGATCTAATACCTTTTTTCATAACTTGGAAGAGAAGTCCCATGGAGTCTACAGGAGTTAAAAAGTATCAAAAAACCCTGTCTTACAGGAATAGCCTTTGAAAATCTTTCATTCTTGACAACAGTCAGAAAAATCCTGCAACAAATTTCCTAGTTTTCTCTGGAAGTGGGGAGGGAAGATTTCTTTGGTTGTGTACAGGCTTCTCTGATGTGAGGAAGAAACAGGCCTAGACAACATACTTTTTTCTTTGGTAGCAAACATGGATTAAAACAGGCTGTGCCAAAGAGTCACTTCACAGGACAGCCTCACAATTGGTCTTGTTCAGCCTAGAATGCAACAAATTATGGGGCAGGAATGGGGAATGTCATCAATACATTTTACCATCATGTTTAGGTTGCTCCACCATCAGCTAAACGTCAGAGACAGATCCTGAAGAAAAAGATCTGCTCTAGGGATTTTGTTTGCATCCTGCCCTTTAAAAGAAATGAGGTTAACTATACACCTGGTGCACACAGGCAGGAGATAACTACAACCAATGGACTCAAACCAAAGTAAGGAAAACAGTATTTAGTTGATTTTCAGTCTGATTTGGAGATATTCTTGTTGATAGTATGTCAGTGTAAACTTTTCAGACCCTGATTACCCTTTTAGCTGAGATTCATTCTTCATCTCCTAAAAATAAATCCTTGTTATGTTAAGGTTTTAAAACACTTTTGTAATGCTCTGGATAAAAAACCCTAGGTAGTACAGAGGAGAGACCTTATAAGTCCCTAGAAGTATAAGCAGCCAGGTAATGGCATGTTCCACCTCCTAAATGCTACCTACCTTCAGCAATACACCTCTCCAAACACACATATAAAAAGCCAGCTTTTCAGTTTTCATTAAGTCACATAGAAAAATGTTTTGAGTAAATGTCTACAGAACCAGACAAAAAGGCCAAAGGGTCAAGGCCATTTTGCTCTGAGTTCTCCCCATTTTTGCACTTCCAGCCCTCAGTCCTGTCTGAGCTCTGGAGAGTTAAATATATCCTGTATAGCCCAGGGTCACTAAGAGGAAATCCCCATTCAATATGATTTAAAGCCTAAATGAAAGCAATTGTGGCAAAATATAAATTTATAAACAGATGAATGGTTGTATTTTGTATTTGAACTTTCCTTCCCATCCTTGGTCCTCATACAAAATTAGAAATTTTTTCTTCTTTTTTTTTTTTAAATTTTATTTCATAAACTTCAGTCTTGCTATCTCTTGTGATCTGGAAGCAGAGACACTAGAGCTATGTATAAGTGGCTAAGGAATTTTTCTCCTTCTCCACAGGCCAAACACAGGCTCAGCAGCATCTACATTCCTGTGCTAAATCCATTTCTTGATGCAACAACACTGACTGTCCCCAAAGTGGGACTTCAGCAGTGTCACCTCGTGAAACAAAGTCTCAGAAAGGTTAGTTTTTCCCACACACCTCCTGCAGGCTTAAATACTTATTTTATTTTTATGGTACTCTAAAACTATCTGGGCCTCATTCTCAGGTATATCCAGGCATGCATACAGGTCTAACACCATGGATTTCAACGGATTTACTTCTGCTGCACATCTGCACAAGAAGCAGCACAAACAAGACCACTGTCGGCTTTGAGTTTACCTGGCTTTCCTTCATACTGATGAGTCAGTACAGAGTCACAGCTATCTCTTATCCTCCCAGAGTATGGCTCTGTTTCAAAAACCCAAAATAGCAAAGTCTGCTGCACTGCCAAACAGGAGACCCAGATTAAAGAATTTCAGACAGCAGTCTATCACAAGCCCGTCAAAACCATGTATATCGTGCAAATAGTGATCGGAGAGACAGATCAGGTGACTGAACCAATATAGCAGCGCAATATGTTCGCTACCTTAATTATCTCGACTTTTTTTTTTTTTTTGGTGACAAACCAAAACTATTTGCTTCTTCCCTCCTGATAAATACATTTAGTGTTACTATACCTATTGTTGCAGAAATATTTTTAACATAGGATTAGAAAAGTGATTTTTTTTTTGAAATGGGTTTTTTGTTTAAAAATGTGTACTGTCTTTGAGTTGGTACTTAAAAGTAGCCATTTATCCAAAAATAGCCTCTCTCCAGTGTTCCTTGTGCTGTGCCCTTTCCTCCCTCTCCCCGGTAGCCCATGAAGCTGTCTCCTACCTTTTATTGAAGAATCAGCAACTAAGACAAAGTAGTACATAAAGGGGAACAAAAATAGTTAGAAAAGAAATCAATTATTCTTTGAAAAATAGACCTGACATTATTTCTAATCTGAGAACAAACATAAATTTGTAGGTGAATACTCTTTTAGTTGGCTTCAGTTTGTAACATGGTCATTAAATCCATATCAAACATGTGTGTTTTACAGTTAAACCCTCTAAGACAACGAGGTGAAATAAGTAATCATTTGATAGAAGTACTTATAATGAATTAGATTTGAAAATGTTGGAAAGTCATTCAAGGAAAATCCTTCTTTTACCTTATGCTGAAAACATATCATTATCCTTAATTTAAGTCAAGGTGAGGAGGGGAAGAGAGGAGAAAGGAGGGGAATAGACATTGCAGGAAATTCTTGAGTGAGTACTGTTTAATCCCATTTAGGGACACTTTGAACAATGACACATATATAATGAGATATTTAAAATTCTTTGGTCAATCTCTAGCTAAAGGCTTTTACTGTGGAAAAAATGAGTAGTTCAATACAGACTACACAGTCTTTTACATGCTTTTATTCTTGATTTGTTGGACATGTGTAACATAAATTTCAAAACCAATCTATTAATGACTTAAATTGGAAACTGGTTTCCTTTGCTTTACATACAGCATTTCAGTAACAAGCCTAATAACAGGTGGATCAATAGATGCTATTTGGTGCAGTATTTGCAGCATGTTAACATTAGTCCTGTATCTCTATTATTGAACATTGTGTCAACAAATTCCTGTTTCAAGGAGGATGGCAAAAATATTTTATAGTGTCAAGGTTATTAAACCACATGAAGTGGTAAGAGTTTTTTGTACATTTTGTTTCCTACCAACCTTGCCTCTTCTTCCCTCTTCTTTTAAATAATCTATGTTTTGATCAAAGCAATGGATTAAAAAAATATTTTCGCATTAAATCTGTGTGCTGTCAAATCAGATTATGTTCTTTAAAATGGACAGTGGTTCTGAGAAGAAAATATTTATTTTTTTCTCTTAGAAAAACATAAGAATAGAGAAAGCTACTGATGTGAACACAAGTTTAGAAAGAAATGGACACAAAATGAGAAAGAACACAAACAGTGGAGTTTACTATTTGAAGAATTTAGCTAGGGAATTATTCCCAACCTATACTTCTCAAACACAGCATGAAAAGACAGAAAAATGAAATTTTAGTCATTAGAATTTGTCAGCTCACAGTCATACCATACTGACATGTGTAACAGGAATTAAGGGGTTCTGCAGGCAGAATCAGCATGGATAATTTTTTAGGCAAATCACTTCTTTCAGCTCTATGAATCACACAATCACACAAAAGGATCACCGGACACTTACAAATGACAGGTATAATATAACTGTACTCTCTTTATATCCTTTGTTAAGCAGTTTTAATCCAGAGGCATTAATTGCTACTTAACTGGAACAAAATTTCTGTGTCATAAATAACCAAGGGCTCTATGTGGTGGCCACAACCACAGCAAGCAACAGCTTGATGGCCGTAGCCAAAATAAATTCTGTAACTTCTCAACACTGACCTGTAAATGGAAGGTCTGTATTTTCACCTGTGAAAAAAAATCCCATCTCAGTCCATAATGGGTGTGCCATGTTTGACTAATGATCTCTAGGATGTGACTGCACTAGTTTCTCAGACTTTTGAAGGTGTGAAGCATTCTTGGTTCACCTGATCTTTAAGCAATCCACAAAACATACAGCAGGTTTGCAGTTTTAAGGTGTCAAGTGTGTGAGGAAGACAAAACATACTTTGGTTCCATAGTAATACAGATGTGTGCATTTTAAAAATCTATTTAAATAATTTTCCTTTTTAAAATATGTTGTAAAGATGCCTATACATTTTCTGGACACTTTAAAATCCATTCAGAAGAATTCTTGGAAGTCCTAATCCACCAACTCATAACTCAAAGACCTATTCCAATATGGCATTCGTGTTAGCTCTATGTTGGGCAACACTATGGATCACATTTAAAGGGCTCAGGCAGCTTAGGAGAGCTGGTTCAAACTGGGAAGGTGAGCTCTATTGGCTTGAGCTATGTGGTATGGCAGCAGCTGAGCAACGGGTAACAACGGCAGAGATACAGCATTGCTTTCACACTTCAACATATGACTCATGCAGAATATGAGTGACTCACATGCAGTATGTCATACTCAACAAAACTGAGCATACTTGGGGAAAACCTGACTATAATATGGAGCATCATGCTCAGTCCCTAATAACCTTGTAGAATTAGCTGGGATATATCCCTGCTGCCTCCTGTTATATCACTATTAGCTACAAAGAGAAACAAGAATGAACTTAACATGCTGATTTCAGGACATTTCTCTAGTAGAATTACAGGCATTTTATGAGCACTACATCATAAGGCTTGTTTCCAGCAGGTGTAACTTTACAACATCCTGGTCTGGTGTATTAAAGCAACAGGGGATGCATTTCTTTGGCAGTAATCTGCCACTGTGGCACAAACAGTCAGGGATGAGTATCTGACTCAACAAACAGCTGTTGAAATTCTCCCTTGCTTTTTGTTTCTAAGCAGATGGCAAAACCCACCTAGCCTGTACCCTATGCATTGTACAAGTTCAACAAACTCTTCAGCCGGTGAAGAACTGATTCCTAACTCAGTACCATAAATCTACCAAGTTCTCTTTGCATATTCTTGAATACTGCAAAGAGGATAAAAATACCTTTGGAGCTAAAAATCTTTATGCTTTTACAGTTCTTTGTTTTACAAACTCTGTGAAGTCAAAAAAACCTTAGTAACCAAGTGTTTCCAGGTAGTAAGGGATGGGTCAAGTGCAAGCAGTACTATTAGAAATCTGTCAGTGTCATTTGCTGTTGAGGACTTCACAACTCACTTGTAGGGCAATCAAGAGGGTTAGTCATACTCCTTCATCTGGAAAGAATTTCTTTTTGTTTCTTGCTGTATATTAATCTCTGTTGACTATAAATAAAAGCCTTTGTCAAATCCATGAAAGTTTCAAAAGAAATAAACAGAAGTAGTTCAGAGAAATTAATTGGCACACATCTTGGATCAAGAATTCAGTTACTCTTCTTTCAACCCTGCAAATTCCCTATGCTTTTCTGAAACTTATCATATATATAAAGAATTTTTCCTCCTGTCTTTCCTCTTCATTTGTATGCCAGCATTCTCTCTTCCAATTTGTTTTTCCTTCTTAAAACCCACCCTCTTCCTTAGGAGGGAATTTGATTTCTATGTCTGGACTTGAGGAATTGCTATATTCCCTTCTGAAATTTTTGTTTCCATTTCCATGAATTCAGTATTAACACTAGATATGTGAATTTCTGATGTATTAAATTATCATCTAATAGGTTAAATTATCTGATGTGTTAAACTATCATCTTCTGTCTTTTGCTATGCCCTGTATGCCTTCCTTTGGATTTGCACTTGAAGATGCACTCTCCTCAAAATACACTCCAGACTCTGCAGTGAGAGAATGAAAAGGATGAATGAATGAATGAATGAACGAATGAATGAATGAATTCTGCTTGAAGTGACAGTGTGTGTTATGAAAGAAGTTTTAATTTCAGATAATAAAGACTGAACCCTAGCCTCCAGGGGCTTGTGATAATGAACAGACTAATGGTGGCAAACCCCACCTCTCAAAGATACTGCACTATGTTCATGGGCTCAGCACTGAACCAGCAGTGCCCTTTTATTTCTTCCTCTTTGGATCTGGCATGCGTATGTGAGTTGAGGTATCCAGAGACAGCACAGATGCCCAAACGTGGGCAGGAAGCCAGGTTGCAGGGCTTACAGTATAAATATATGGTTTTTTTAACTTCATGCATACCCTTTTTCCCAGTAAGTGTGTTTTTCAGGCTTAGAAACTCTGTGTTCTTAGCTATTTTAAGAAACCTGGAGGGTGAGAGATGGAGAAGCAGCAGACATGTTGGCAACAAAGATCTCTCCATGAACAGAATGCCAAGATTAAAAACAACCAACTCAAAAAAAAAAATAAATAAAGAGGGATACCTTTGACTTTTTCTTGCTCTTCTATCTCAAAAAATTGGCTCATCTGAAACTGTTGGATTCTGGCAAGGATTTAATATGAAATGAGAGAAATAGTATGTTCCTGAAGCAAGGTGATTTCCAAAGTGAGGTTGGATGTGCATTCAGCTTCTTCTACTTGGCAGTTTATCATGAAGGGCAAAAAGATTTACCAGTTCTCCAGAGGGTATATAACAGGGTTGTCCCAATCTGTCAGGAAGTGTTAGAACTCAGTAAGACTTGTAGTGGGACTTAAAAGTTACAGAAGCTCATTTATTCACAATGTCAAATGTTGATCCACCCCAATCAAAAAGGAGATAGGAAGAAGAAAATACTGTGGGGAGTCCTAAAGGGAAGTTTTTCACACAGCCAAGAACACTAAATAAAGAGGGAAAATGCAGAAGTCCTTGCAGTTACAGTTTATAAGCTGGTCTATTGGACTGAGCCACACAGCTGAGTCAGGCTGGCTTGTCATTGAAGGGGAGTTATGTATTTTATGTATACTCTNAGAAAAGGAGAGAGAGACAGAAAAGAGAAAGAGAAAGAAAGAAAGAAAGAAAGAAAGAAAGAAAGAAAGAAAGAAAGAAAGAAAGAAAGAAAGAAAGAAAGAAAGAAAGAAAGAAAGAAAGAAAGAAAGAAAGAAAGAAAGAAAGAAAGGGAAGGCATTTTTATCTATAACAAAGTTGATGATTTCAGACACTACCTCACAGTTTTCATGTGGACATGAGGATGGGATATCAACTAAGGCTCTACATGCAGTTTTTGCATTTGTAAGAAAAAGAAAGCTAAAAAATAGCACTGCATAACCTCTACAAAATAGGTCACAACTGGACTAGAAGTAATTGCAGAAGTCCCATTTTGTCTAACAACATTTCTCCAACAGTCTGTCCAGATTTCTGTCTAATCTAATCTATCCATACACCCATCACTTTGAAAATGACTTGCCATTTTTCACATTTTATTAATCCACCTTTGAAAATTCAAAATATGATTCAGAAGAAGGAAAGGCCTTGTAAAGCAAAAAAATAAGTAAAAGCACATGCTTAAATCTGCACACTGTCTTACTATGCGAGAGTTAAAATGCTTGCTGCATCTCAAAGATCTTTTTTATCTTTCAAAGCAAGAACTAATGGAATAAGGGAAAGAAAAGTTTCCACGGCCCAGATATGTCTTTGCTGAATCACTTTGTAAGGTGTGGACAATTGAGTCATAAACTTTCACACTACAGATGGCTGTGTTTCTTTCATAGTGAATCAAGCTCTAAAAGATCTGTGACACTTTATGTTATATGTTAACGAGAGAGGCATATTATGTAAAAAGCACATAGGGTTTCACATGCACTAGTGCTCTCTACACAAGAGAGCATCATTTTCAATATTCACTCATAAAACCAGCTTCCATTTTTACTAACTTTCTCGTGCAATTGCCTGAAGTACATTCATACTGCTATCAGACTTACTAGAGAGTCTCCTTTGTAGAGCTTCACAAATGCATTAAATGCATTGTTTTATGTCCCATATGATTTGTATTTTTTACTTTAATGTGAAAAAATTCAACATGTAATATCTTGTTAGACTGATAACCAACTTAATGCAACTTTAAGGAATGAAAGAAAAGACAAGCTACTTGATATATATATGTGAATTTCCACATGATAAAAATATCCAAATATTTTAGATATATTTTAGAATTTTAGAGAAAATATTACAATGTAAATTATTTGCTACCTATCTTAAACCAAATCTCTCTTCCATACAAGGCCTCACAACAGAGAGGTTGATACCTTTAACTACAGGTGCACAGTGACACTGAAAGGGTTTAAGAGCTCCAGTAAAATGTCTATTTATGTTTCAACTGCAAGTACGCTCCCTATAAATGTTAATTATATACCAGATAAAAAGAGCTTAAAATCATTCCTCCCCAGCTGAGAGGCAGTTCTGTGGTGATGGACTGAAGAACAATCACTGAGAAGGATCAATACATAGAACAAGGATTAACACTTTGTTTGTTTGAACAAAGAATATGTTATTCTTTTTTTTTTTTGAACCGGTGGAATATTGTTACACACTGTACAAATCATTACTAAGGGAATTATGAACAACTGTGTATATAAAATGAAGAAAAATTATAGGCAAAATGATTACTAGAGTCCACCTCTCAAGATATATCCTCCTCTCTGGACAGCACTGCTTCACACAAACCTATAATTTATTGTTCAAGAGGAAATTGTCTTAATTTTAAAAAGGACTGTATTCACTACAGTGCTTCCAGCCAGAAAGAGACTAATGCTGGGGATTAATCCCCCTATTTTTTGAAACTCTTTCTCCAAAAAGTATGCTGTCTGAGCTTTTCTGGAGATGTAACAGTGCATCAGACTGAATTACAAACTATTTGTGTTTTTGATCAAGCTGGCTAAACATCTTGACCGAGCAGATAAATTTTTGGAGTTCCTGAAAGATCACATTTCAGTCACATCTCTAAATGCATGAACTAAAGGAAACAGTAAAAATAGGTGGTGGAAAAAAAGACAGACACAATGAGAACAGAAATTTTCAACTCTGTCTTTCCAGATAAAGATTACTTCAAACACACTAAATATTCCACACAGATGATTGGCTTGATCACTACTCTTAAGGTCTCATGATTCGAAGTGTGCTATTAACACTTTTTTTAGCTTGAAGTAAGAATCAGATTTCCTAATATACAAGCTACTTAAGCACNTGATTCCCAATTGAAGGCTAAAATTGCAGGTATGGTGTATGTTTTACCTTCTCTGAGATCTGTTCTGCTGTGGACTTTTAAATACCTTGATGTATTTAGTGGTAGTAGATGAGTCATCTATGACATGGAAAATGTGTTTCATTATGACAATATAGAATGTGCTGATTATTCTTTCTTAAACTATAGCTCTATAATGCTTGATACCAGCCTTCAAAGACTCTTGAGCCCATTTTGCCCAAAGAAGCCACTGTGAGCTCTTTCATTTTGTCTTATCCTCCTTACGTCACTACACTGTTTCAGGTATCCATTAAAACCTCCTGCAGTTTTCTGTTTATTGCACATGAACTCTTTTACATGTGGCATAACTGGAGTTTCAGACACTCACTCATAATAACCTGCTTGTTAACTTTCTGCTACACCCACATCTTTAGACAGATTATGAAGGACTTGCAGACTAATTTGTCCCACGTAATTAGGTCCTGTGAGCTTTCCAATATACTTTCTTACTATGCTTTAAATTCCAAAAAACCTCTTTGGAGGTAATTTGACACATAAAATGCATGCAGTCCTCAGTGTGTTTGCCACATGTTCTGCTGTTTCCTGCTAAGTTAATATGGCTTTTCATCATTTCCTCTCACCACATCCTCTTGACTGTACTTTTTTCACTCCCTCTTCCACACACTTTCACTGAGTTATCACTACTCCTCAGAGAGCTTCACTTACACTGGGAAGTAGCATCTGTAACACAATCAGTTATAATTTAGAGAAGAAATTATGGCAAATAATCAAGATTTTGAGTTTCAGTTCACAATATTTTCATGACAATTTTCAACTTCTGTTTCTATGGGGTTTTTTCCCAGCCACAACAATCTTCTTGTCTTTGTTCATACCACATTGAACAAGCCCATTGAAATATATTTTACTGGCAAGTTCAGAAAGATTGAAAATGAGTGTTAACAAAATAATGCTTTCCAGAGCAAGGGCAGGTTTTCATAGACTTACTCAAGTAGGAAACAATATCATCTCCCAAAGAATAGAATACCAAACTTTAGATGCTGTATCACTCCCAGTAGAATTCTTAAGTCCCTTGCCAAAAGACATTTAATGTTCAACCATCTCTACTGTAAAACAAATGCTGAAGAGCTGCCATCAGTGATATTTGCACAGATTCATTCTCATTAAAGGCTTTTATAATAGCATTCACTCTGGTGTAAATTTTTTAAAATTCACTTCTAGATCCATTAATCCCTGTCATCTGCTGCTCAGGAGTTTAATGTGTGACACTGTAAGTAAAAGGACTAGCTTGGTTCTTAGATGAATAAACAAAAGAATACAGAATGGAAGTAGAAATGTTACATATGTTTTTAATGGCAGTGGGACCAGTCCTACAAGGGTTGGAAAGACTTTGGAGCAGCAAAGACTTCAGAGATGGAATTGGAGAAGAGGACTTAGAATGAAAGACATAAATAACTCTATTCATTTGGTTTAGAGAAATGCAAAGGATAACTTGATTATGGTTTAGGCACATCTCTAGAGATATATAAAAATACTCAGGGAATCTTCATCCAGTAGGAAAAAAAGAAAGATAAAAAATTTGCAAAAATTAGCATCTAAAGACTAAAATTTTAAATCAGAATCTCAGTGTTAACAACATTGTAGCAGTTCAGTGAGGTTCAGGGGGAATTCACCCCCACCACAATAAGTAAATGCGTTCCCGGATAGTTGAAAAATGTGATACTTATCTGCCCACATCTGTTAAATTTGAAGCAAGAGTTAATCCAGAGAAGTTCTATAGCCTGGGATATTCAGATGAAATTTCAGATATGGACTCCTGTTTCCAAAAATAATTCTTGCACCTCTTCCCACACTGCACAGCCAACATCTCCACACCACCTTTCTACCTTCCATTAAATAAAAGAAAGGGAGGGACTCTCTCAGAAGAATATAGTTGCTGAATGCCTGCCCAATAAGATAGTATTTCCAGAGTTGTCTATCTTCTGACAGTTCCAAGGATTTCTATGTAGTCAGTAGAGTTTCTGAGCTATAATTCAAAACAGCAGCATTAAAAACTTGCAGCTTTCTGTTTACTGTACATGAAATCTGGCATCCTGTTCATACATCATGGGATGGCAAGACGGCCATCCAAAGGCATTCTGTCTTTGTAACCCTGATTCCTCTCCTATAACCAGAGTGGAGATCAAATGTGCAAGAATGAGAGGAATGCTGCTTCTCTGTTTTCTCCTAAAAAATACATATTCTGCTGTGACCTTCCTTTTATCTGTTGT
Source organism: Sakesphorus luctuosus (assembly GCA_013396695.1). Classification (NCBI taxonomy): domain Eukaryota; kingdom Metazoa; phylum Chordata; class Aves; order Passeriformes; family Thamnophilidae; genus Sakesphorus; species Sakesphorus luctuosus. The sequence goes on along the minus strand of VWZD01004949.1, from coordinate 47,783 downwards.
TTCACTCCTCTTGTTAATCACTCTCTCTTCACATTGTTTGCAGAGTAGAAAACTGGTCTAGTTGTAAAAGGAATTGTTAGCACCCTTGCCCTGGTGCAGAAAACTCTTCTCCTAGGGCTATACTCTACTCTGGTGGATCTAACCACATCTATGGCCCTGGTTCTGCTGCAGATGTTTCCCAGGGTCTGTGTTAGTGCAGTTTGTCCAGGCTTCAGCACTAAACCTCATGTTCTGCATTGGGATAATGCTTCTGCCCTGAATGTATGCATTTACCTAGCTATGTGGGCACAACAGACAGGATTAAAAGTGTTTTCCAAGGTTTAGCACTGAGCATATAATGACTGTCACAGGGGAGAGCCACTTCCCTGCATGATGAAAGAGCAAAACACCATTACACATTATTTAAACACTCTCTGACATCTCCTGCAAATGCATAGCCACAGTGTAGCGGCAAAGTGCACTTTACCACACAGCTACAAAACCCCCCAATGCTTGCAGCACTGAGGACCAGCATCCCCAGACCACGTCAGGCAGAACATTATTACAGAGATTATGGTCTACCTCCTTGTTCATCATGAGACCTGCCTTTCTCACTGCATTGTTAGGGGCCAGAGTATAAACTGTACTTTAGTACTGAGGAGTTGGAAAGACCAGCCTTTCCCTCCTTGTTTATCCCTCATCAATAATTAACACAGGGGACATCATTAGCTAAGCGCTAGAGAGTATGTATTTCCATATATTTCCCAAAACTGGATTAACTTCCACTTGTTGGTGAGTGCTGCAAGAGACTGGTGAAGTGGGATGCACCCTGGCAATGTGACCTAGCACTGAGATAGAGTTTTGGTGGACTTTCCTGACCTGGTTGTCACAAAATTCTCCTAAGTGAAGATGGAATACCAGAGTAAAATTATATGAGGTGAAGAGACCCTGTTGAATGGAGTTTGTTTGCAAGATATTATGACAGTAGGATTTAAGCATGTGTTCCTGATCTGTCTTGTGCACGTTCACACATGCAAACCCTTGTTTAGGATAAAAGCGTATCTTGACTTGTGCAACCAAACATCCTTGAAATCAGCAGGTGCCAAAGACAGTACCTATTTAACAGTAGAAACACTTTGTATTTCAATTCACAGTTAATGCTTAAAATAACTGAGATTTCAGACTGAATGGGAAGGTTACACCAGCCACATATGAATTAACAATTCTTTTTAAAAATAATAATTAATCTTTCTAAATGTCAGTCTATTTATATATAACAGAAATGAGTCACTCTTATTTCCCATTAATGAGGAACCTTTTTCTTAACAGTTTATGCCGACAGAAATATGCTGCTATCTTGAGGAACACAGCAATGTAGAAACAAAGCTTCTGTAAAAATTCATGCATAATCAAAACAAATTGAGTATCCACTGTTATTTCCATAGGGAACAGAGCTATAAAGATTAATGCTAGACAATGATATTTAATTAAAGATTATTTACTTTATAAGTACTTCCATGTTTCAAGAGTGGTCTTCTCATTTCAAACAGGAAGCTGTAATGCATTTCTGAGCCATCTAACAGTCACAGGTGGAGGAAACCAGTTATGATCACAGCACAGTGCTTACAGCGATACTGACAAACTGTCTAACAAAATTTCTCACATTAAAGAATTCTGGTGTAACTGAATTTAAATGCATTTTAATTGACTTTTCAAAATTCCATTTTTTATTCACAAACACACCTGAACACAATAACAAGAATTCTTTTTTATATGCATTATTCTCTCTGATGGCATGTTGTTCCACTGTATACATACTCCTCTCTTCATTTTTGATAAACAAAATAAAAGGTTATGCTCTTTCGAGTAATAACCAAATAAGTTTCCTTTCCTTGGGCTCTAGACTGTTGCTGTATTCCAGACTATTTCTTTTTCAATAAATTGTTAACTACTTCACCGAAATTAGAGGAAATACTTTGTGTATGAATATATTTTAACATAGGAAACTAAAGCAAGTACAGAAGAAAACTACACAGAATGGCACTTTCATTTGGCTCATTGAGGTTAAAATTTACAATTAAATTTTGGAAGACTAATTTCTAAGAAGAGATGTAGTTTTATAATGCAAGAATTTTTGAGATATATGTAGCTGGTGCTTGCATCTCATCAGTATGAATACACAACCTTCAAACACAACACTTTCAATAACGGTTGTATTAGTCATCTCTAGCTATAAGGCCATTTAAAATACACAAATAAAATAGCTTTATTTGGATTGTAATTAATGTGGCAAATATTGCAATATTCTACAGGAAACAAACATTCCAAATCTATGTATTTTATTTCTTCTGACAACTGGCAAAGTGTATTTTACTGCAGAATGCTTTATTGCTTCTTAACTATTCATCCTACACAGTATACATAAAAGCTTAATGAGTATAGCTGCATAAAAACTAATTTTAATGCTTTTAAAATCAATGGTGAACAAAATGTTGTTTAGATTGTTTTTCAAACAACTATACCACATCTGATCCTTTGAGGAAAAGCAATTACTTCTTCTTGTCATAGCCAATACATTTCTTCATTCTCCCATTTCAGTTGCACCATTCTTAGATACCTTCGCATCAGTTTGTAAGCAAAGAGTTAAAAATTTAAGCAAATATTGAAGAATATTGCTATTAAATGTCTAATTGATAAAATGCCACTTCCACTAATAGGCTACCAGTGACAACTATAAGAGGAGAAAAACGAAAAAATTTTTTTCGAAATTAACAAATAGTACATGCAAGTTTGGCTAATGAAATATGTTTTCAAGGAAAATTTGTCAAAAAAAGATTATATAAAAGGTATACAAATATCTCTATAAAACAACTGCTATAGTTTGACTTTAACTGCTGCTTCATTTAACCACTCTGTGAGAAAGCACCACCTTTTTTGTATTTACTAAAGAAACATCAAATGTAATCATTTTTTGTAAGTTTCAACCTCTATAAATCACTGGGAACTTAGGCACATCTAATTTATGCAATTGTATGGGTAGCGAGGAAATCATCATTCTTTAGTGTTTTGTATCTCTGTCATTCTCTCACAGAGAATTTTATTACAGTAGGCACCACAATTGTTGAGAGTTTCTCAGCATTTATATTAGTGAGACCAATATTTTAAGGTATGCAATTCAGTCATAAAAACTGAGATCATAGTCTGAAAGTGTTAGTTTGTGAATTTCCAAAAATGCACACGCAAGCAGGCTCAGAAATACACACACACACACACACACACGCACACACACACACACACACACACACTTTATCATTGAAATGCTTCCTTTTTCTTTCCCTTAACCTGTGTTCCTGAAATCTAAAACCCCATTCCTCCTTTCCAGCAATTTTGCAGGCCACCAGGCCAGAATACTGACTATCTCTGTGGTACTGTCAAAGAAACAAATAACAACAACCAACCAAATGGCTGAAGTATTGATGTTTATCAAGCATTCTTAACAAATGCATAAAACCACTTTTCATATATAGTTGTGCATTCTGGACTATGTTTCACAAATACAAAAACGTACATAATACACAAATATGTACTTCTGTTCATAGACATTCACCGTACGCATCTATCAAGTGTGTGTTGAATCCATATTAAGAATAATGCAGAAACATTATAAACATGCTTCTGTATAACCCACATTCTCCTTTTACTGAAATGCAGCCCCGGTTGGCAATGTTACAAATAGTAGTTTCTTTAAAAAGTCATGTTTCTGTTGGAAGTTTTGCATGTGCAAAGGCTGCCATTTCAAGCTTTGCTTTTACCACAATACAGCAACTGTTTTGGGGGCAGCTTGCTTTTACCACTGTGAGTTAATTCAGCCATTTGGAAAGAGACCTTTGCAGGGGGCATCTGCTCACCCTCCTTCTATAATTGCCTGTCCCAAAAAAAAATCTTCTACATCATATGCCTCACAATTGCTAAACATAGTTATTTAAATAACTCATTTGTAGGGATTTTTTTTCCCTTCAAAATGTAAATACTTAGACAGCAATAGACACAACAGCACCTGAGAAAAAAAAAAACGCAGCCCCAGTCATTTCAGTAAGGAATTAAGCAGAAATCAGAAAGAAAAAAAAAATAGGAAAAAAAAAAGATTAAATTTCAACTTTAAGGTAATAAAAGATAGAGATGGAGTTGCGAATGAAATCTGCTGAAACTAAATTTCAGAAGCACGGCTTTCTCATCTTGAAATGTTACACCCATAAAAGCAGCCTATAAAATTAATCTACCTGAAGATTTTCCATGTTAAATCAGCTCAGAAATAACTTTTAAGCACTTATGGCATTATATCCAAAATACATATTCTCCTGTTGTCGATATATCAAAATCCTATGTATTTTGGAAAAAAAAATCTGAGCTGCACTGAAATGTTTGTATTATAAGAACAGTAATAAAGTATGTCACTTTCAGAGAGATTTGACATTTGTAAGCATTCTCTAAAAATTTGCATTGAGTTGCAGTACAGGGTGAGCATGCCTTTTAAAGCTTCCTAAATTCACGTTTTTGAAGCATACAGAACAGTGAAAGGCAGTAAAAAGAGGCAAAAACTCAGTGTATCTTTTCAACCTGCATCTGAACATGAAATTCCTAAAATGCTATTGTTATGCATTAACCAGAGTGAAATATGGTCCATTCATATAAACTCTTTCATTCTGTTTGCTCAAAAGAAAGGGACATTCAGTATGAGAAAGAGAAAATCAGTGGAGTAATTTCCAAAAAAACCAAACCTTTACTTCTCTCAATAAAATAATGTGATTTTTCAGTTTGCCAGATCTGGAAATAAAGATAATTTAGATTAAAATGTTTGCATTCTAATCAATTTGTTCAAATTATGTTGTTGTAAAATTTATCATGAAGTATATACTAATTTGTGCAAATTCAAAGGTGGCGATTTTTTTTCTGCATAGGAAGCTCTAATACGCAAAGTAGAAGATACAACTGGAAAAGAAAAAATGATAAAAATATAATAAAAGGATTCCATTCACTTGGGTTCTTTCCAAGAATTTAGCCACATTTTGGAGATTCTCAGTTTTCAAATAGAGGTGTCTTAGCCCTTTGAATTGTGGAGATATTCCTGCCCCTGCAAATCAGTGTATTGTTGCTAGCGAGCCTTGCAGAAATCTGTCTACAGCCAGTCAGACAAAAACAATAGGAGCGACAATTATATATGTATTCTTTTCCCTCCCTCCAAAATTAATGTGGTTTTGCCTTAAAATTGCAAGGCAATAGTAGTAAAGGATGTGTTAGCATTCAAAACACTGAGCTGGAACTGAGCAGGGGTTGCACTGTAAAAGTGCGTATAATTAATTTTTACTTATACAGTGTCAGTTTGAGCTACTTTTATCAACTCAGCATTGCAGATTGTGCAGGGAGACAAACTCTGTAAGGAAATAAACTTGGGATGAGCATTTGGATTTTATCAGGTCTGGATGTTTAGTCAAATGTGATGTTTCAGGCAAAGTTGCTAAACCAGAGGAGAAAAAAGCCAGTTGCAGACTGAATTGTACTAACCCAAACCACTGCTAAAGCACTGCATGCCAGACAGGAAACAACTTCAGAAAAGCTTGATTAATGTCATAAAAAAGGTGTTGGTGAAATATCTCTGCATTTCAACCAACATAGCTGACTTCAGGACATCATCCAATCCTTTTTTTTTTTCATTTAATCACCTGAAACTTTCATTGAAATCTATTTCGCCTTCCTGTTTCAGCTGTTTATAACTTGCCTTACTTTACTTTTCAAAAAATCCACCTGAACTTCAACGAAAAATTGAGTTTTAGTATTTAAAAACTGTACAAAGGTGGTGTGGTATAGCATGTTGTTAATGTGCTTTATATTTCTGAATCTGGAAGCTCTCAGCGACTTAAACATGTTCACTCACGTTTCTGACACATTTATCCACAGAATGGGTTCAGAGGTGGACACTCTTTGATGTGAAATCAAGGTGCTACAGAATGGTGCAGAATCTATAGAAATACCTCCACAGATTTTGCCAAAAAACCTCAGCAGATTTATATTGGCCCTGCCAATGACTTTCTGTTTAACTTGTAATCAAAACAACTCAAACCCAGTTACTGTTTGCATATCTGCCAAGCCTCTCAATTTCAGCAGTAGGCAGCAGACTCTCAGTATGACAGCCTGTCTTTCAGATTCAAGCTGAATCTGCCAAGGCTCCACTACAGAGGCAACTGGTAAATTAAATGCCAACAAGCAAGGACATTCATGTACCTTTACACTCTGCACATGAAGAGACATCACAGGCCTCTTCATTCTAATAGGTGCTTTGTGTGTTTTGAGCTCCAAAGTAAAGAGTGCCTGCTCTTACGCATAATGAAACATTGCATATATATTAGTTTAGCTGTATTGCTCTAATTCTATGGTCACAAATTACCTAAGAGGTTTTCTTGTTACAGAAAAATAGAAAATCCTTTTCTTAGTGAAATTAACCCACTGAAAACAGCCAGTGAAAGAAAAAATCAACTTTTAAGCTCTCTTCCACCTCAAGACAGCAGATAACCTTATATCACCAGGTTATAGCAGTCATTGTCAGGGGTGACCAAAAAAAAAAGAAACATTCAAAATCATCCTGTCAGATATTTAATTCTCATGTTCAGGATATGGGCACAGTCTCTGATTCTGAAAAAGAGGACTGTTTTAAAGCCATCAGCACTACTGATTATCCTCTATAGCAAGCAGAAGATGCTAATTATATTTATGTAATTATTATCTCTTATTAGTACTTACAACTTGCATGAGACTTTTTGATTATTGATAGTTGATGCAGTCACTGTTGCCAAGCTTCGATTGTATTAGAGAGTTTGAGTGCACAACCATAATACAACCAGAGATATTAATACCATTGAACATAAATAACAGCACTTGACAGACTCAAGTGGGGGGAAAAGCACTAACACTGGTTACTCTAATGGACAGAATAAATGATAGAATCATATAATGAGTTTACAGCAGCCAGGTTTAGTGAAATCTATTTCTGAAGTAGGAAGGGGGGGAAAGGTAGCAGTTTTGGTAACAGAATGAGGGTATGAACACATTAAAAATTAACAGGGTGTTTTCAGATAATTGAAAGAAAAAGGGCCGACATGGGAAATTTAGCTGCTGTAACTCACACAGCTCTACAGTGGGCATTATCACTGTTTCCTGTCATAGATTTAATCTGTCATCACACCTATAAATGAAAGAAAGAAGTATGAGCTTCCCAAGAGTTCCTACAATAACATGAGAGGTTTTACTTATTCTTTTTTTTTTTTTTTTAGAGGGGGAGAGAAATTCTTGGTTACTGTTGTGCAAGTGTATTTTTTATTTACTGTAATTTGACAGACACATCCCTGCAAGTCTTCAGAGCTAAGAAAGTGGAAAACTTTGACGTTCCTTTTACTTGAGCTGGTTGAGATGCATCTGCTTTGTAATTGGAGAGAAATATTATATTATTGCAGCTGCCTGGTGTTAGCAGTGAACTATGTTTCATTTTACAGTGCCAGTTCTTCCTTTCTCCACTTCCATCCAGCATCTGCAGCACTTGCCTTTGTCACACTGAGATTTACTTTAACTGGAACCATGTCAGGTAGCCCCAAATAAATGACAAACTAAAATTAACTTATAATTGTAATACGAGCCTGAAGGCATGCACTTGGTGGGAAAGAATTCACCTTCTACAGACACACACAAGGGGGAATATTAGAGAGATATTTGAAATTCCAGACCTCACAATTTCATCAGTCAATGAGTAAATCAGTTAGCCACCAGTCATACTCTTGGTGTGTTACCTAATCCTTAGCTTGAACTTGACATTGCCCTGTTGTATGTCATTTCTAGGGCCTGACACAGAGGTCAATGAAGATAACAGCAAAGCTCCTGTGGATCACAACGACTGCAGCATCAGGTCCCTGAATAATTCCTTCCTTTCTGTTTATTAATAGTATTTTATAAGTAAGTGAAATCTGTCAAAAACAAGTGATTCACTGTGAAGTAAAGTTATAGAGGTATGTCCTTCAAGGCTGAAAAAAACCCCACAGCTCCAGAAATCCTGGTTTTCAAGTTCTCTTCTTCTCTACTCTTTTATTTTAGCCACCTGTCTATAGGCTGGAAGTTAGTTGCTGGCTAGCCTGAGACAGAAATGTTGCAGCCAGTAGGACTAGCAGCTAAAAACCTCATGTATCTCTGGTATATAAAGACACACTATCCCCTCCCTGAGGCCTACCTAAGTTAAAACATAAAGTGCAAGTACATACAAGTTAAAAATAATGAAACTTCTCCACTCTCCAGGAGCTACTGAATTTGACTTCTGTGAACAGATATTTCGATGTAAATATTCTCCCAAACCTAACTTGAAACAACCCAGTTCTGTCTGTCTCTGCTAGACCTGTTTTGTTAAAGCTTTTTTTTTTTTTATGGTAAAAAATTCTCATTGAAAAAAGGAATAATAGAGGTAGTTAAAAAAAAGAAGAAGAAAGAAAGAATAATAAAAAAAACCCCAGAACAACACACACACACGCACATACACAGAGTTTGCACTAACAATAGGGCAACAATTTCTCGGTTAGCGTTCTGACCCACCCGAGGGCAACTGTTTTGGGGCTGGGGGAGGGGAGCAGAGTGGGGTGATTAAAGGGTTAATATTCAAATGAGAAATTTGCAAGGCCTGCATAATGGAACTGCCACCCTGATAACAATAGGAATTTTTAACAATATCGAGCCTTGTTAGCAAGAGAGTTACAAGCATTGAGGGCAATCAGTGTGTCTTGTCAGTTTCTTTTTATCTACCATCTCCAACCGCCAAGGAGCCGAAATGAAGCACTTTGGAATTATCAATTTCAGCCACATTTGCATAACAAAGCCCCCGAGGAAGAGGCATGATAAATGTGAAGGACCCCTCTTGGAAAAGGAACTGTCAACCGCGCCCCGAAAGATTCTCCGACCGAGCGCATTCTCAGGGATTGTAGTCAGCGAAAATAAAATGAAAGCATTAAAGAAAGTCATTCTCTCAGAGAGAAAAATCTCCCCCTCTGCACAGAGAGAACTGGATGAAATGACATTATGCATATGAAAATGTCCAGAAAGATGTTTGATTTATGTATGCATTAGATGCAAATTCCATTACCGCACGCGCGCTGTTGTGTGATTTGGCTCTGAACACATCACTGCCCTGATCAAATCTGATCTCATTAATTCCGACAAGGAGAGAGAGAGGGAATTGAGAAGAATTTATGGCCTGGACACTTGAAAGAAGTAAATTGTAATTCTGTTTAAAGCTGTAGCGAACCTTTTAAACACCTTTTATTATAGAAAAAAGCACTTACTTTTATAACACTGTTAGAACTTACTTAATCTTGTACTTGGAACTTCTAGTCCTCATTTAAAAAAAAATCTATGACCTTGTTTGGGGAGGGGGGAGAGGAGAGAGAGACAGAGACAGTGAGAGAGAGACAGGAAAAAATACGCCTGTCTTAGACTGAAATCCAGCAGAAGCATCATAATAATATGATCAAAGAAGACCTATTGACTATCTGAATAATCGTGTGAAAATTCTGCTCTGCTGGTGTATGTTTATTTTTAAACAATCTTTTAATATCCTCAAATAAAATATCAAATACTTTACAAGTGTTTTTATGGGACTAGATAGACATTGCATGCTTAAAAATGGTATTAATTGTGAGCTAGATAAAAATGAGCACATGTTTTACAACAATATTCTCAAGCACTGCAGTGGTGTCAGCTAAAACTGATATGTGTTTCATTCTGAGATATAGACAATTTAAAGACAAAAAACCCCACAGATTTTTGCTAAAAAGGAAGTATATTACTGTAGGGGGAAAAAATTGTTTCTTACATTAATAAAGATTCCTATCCTTGTTTTGCTCCTGAGAAAGACCTTAATAACTCATTTCCTCCCTTCATGAAAGATAATCACCCTTCATGGGTGAGATATCCTGTATTTACTTGATACCAAGTGTAAAACTGAAATAGTGTCTCAATATGTTATTGCATTGTATAATCAGTGTTCCTCCCCCAACATTCATGAACCCCTAGGGTGCTTCATAGCCTAGAATAGTTTCGTTTGTGTTATGCATCTTCCGTTTTAGTGAGATATGATGAACTACCTCCCCAGTAAAGAAGAGAGAGGAAAGGAGTGGAAAAAAAAATCAAAAAAGCCAACAAAACCAAGCACCCCTTGATTTCTAAAATCTTAGTTGCTTATCATGATTCATTTACAGAGAAATGAAGTGATTTCTGCAAACAGTATCCCCAGTGAAGCCTGCAGATTTCTTTTATGGTCTGCTCCAACTGAAGTAACTATTGAGCAAATGTTACCCAGAGAGATACAGGTAACTTATAAGTTATTGTATATATAAACACAAAATAACTTGTAGGTAAACCATGTGAAGACAAAACAATAACTTGCAGGAAACCACATAAACATATTTTAAGCATCATTCACATTTTCAATAGTTAATATTGATTTCTTGCAGAGGTTTTTTTCCAATCTTTCCACACACACAAAGTATGTGTTTATATTTTTTAATATTTGAATAAAGAAAAATGTTTCCTTTTGAAGTGCTGTTTTAATATTTTTAGCTTATGAAAAAGGGAACACAGTCTTGATTTATGTAGAAATTTCAATGGAGTCCTAAGTATGCATTCAAAAAACACTTTGCAGAAATATGCAGACATTATAACATATAAATGACTACAGATACATCCTGTCATTTTATTATTTTGTTCTCACTATGTCAGAGATATACATTTTATAAGTTTCTAATCAAATAGGCATTTGTTAACGTGAATATAACACAGAATGCTGCCTTTTGACTGTACTAAATTGAGTACACTGAAACATGCACTGTGTATTGTACTGAGTGTATCAAACAACATAGCAATTTGGGTATCTAAAATATAATTATGTATGGTGCAATGTTTGTCAGAGTGAAAATGCTAAAGAAATATATTTTTTTCCTCTAAATAAACATTCTTCCTATTATTAACTAAAGTGCAGATTACTTTACATTATATCTAAGAGAAAAAAATCACCCAGAATTTTCCTTGCATGTAGACTTTTAGAAAATTAGAACAATGTGAGAGAAACTGTATTGCAAAATTTGGTTTGGTGTTTTACATAGGGTTATCTCCCTCCGCCTGCATACCCTTTACCATATCACTGAATGCATTTTATTAAAATATTCAAGCCACCTGTCCATTTGAGCCTGTTTCACTTATCACCCAAAAATAAAAGCAATTCTGTGCTTCTGAACACAGGGATCCAAAAATAAGTTTCCATTACTGGTGACTAATTAAGCAAACTGGGCTTGCTATCCCTTTAAAAAAAATAGCCCCAGCCAAACCACAACAACAACAACAAAAGAAACCACATCCTTTTTGCCATCCTAACCCCTCCTCCTGCTCCCCCTCCAAATACACACACAGATACACAGACTTCCCTTCAATGAGTGGTTCAGGCTCCCTGATTAAGGTCATGCCGTTTGTTCATTACTGGCCTGGCTAATGTGATTGAATTGGAACAATACCTTTGAACTCCTTGGCTCTGATCTGCATACTAATTGACTCTCTTGTCCTTGGCAGTGACCTTGACAGGCTTTCTACTACTCTCAGAATGGATGACCAGTTTCTCATCAAAAGTTCCTAGTAAAAAAAAGCCCCAACCCCAAAATAAGATTTAGTAATTTATACTACTTTTCTCTGTCTTCATATTTCCTTATATACCATTAGAAAAAGCAAAATTGTTACTCCCTAGCTCCCCCTGGATGCTTATTAATACTTGAAAATGAGTGTCACTTTAAAATACTGAAACAGTGAGAGCATTGTTTTGAAAGAGTTCATTGTTGCAGCTTAGAACGCATTTTACACACATTTTCAGGTGGGGTTTTTCTTCCTTGTTACACAAAGGGTTGCAGTTTAACTCATGGACCTTTATATTTTTGTAATTTTTTTTCCCAAATAGACAAAACAATCCTGGCTGTAGCCTAAGAAAACAGCACAAATTAGTCCTTTTCACAATTTATATTAGCACACAGCAGCCTGCATTTCAACAGGTTTTATAGTAATTGAAATACTATGGTTTCAAACAAAACCAAACCAAACCATGCAGAACACTGCATCTAGAAAATGCCAGGTTTAAGGTAGTGAGCTAAGGATTTTACTTTTCTGTCTCTGAGGCTCTTAGACCAATGAATTTCGCAAGAGAGACATGATTTCTATAGAGAAGGCATTATTAAGCACTGTACCAATATTTATGAAACAAAATAAAAGATTATAAGACAATATTCTTCTTACTGGAAAGGAGAGGTTTACTTCATTTTTACTGGAGTGGAGATCTACCTTGTGAGACAAGTATGAGCCTTGGTGAACTTTTATTGTTAAAGTAACAAACTAATGAGTAAATCAAACTAAAGTTAGTATCATTAAGAAAAAGAGATGGACAGCCTGCTGAGAAATGTATTTTTATCAGGCTGTCAGCAAAGATTCACTTTAGAAAAAGGTATATTTTTTCTTTAATATTCATTCTTTAGGCAAAATCTATTGCAGGAAAAACAGCTGGAATTTTAAACTCATTTAATAACACTTTGCACTTCTCTAAGTTCTCAAAGGGCTTTAGAAATATGAAGGAATGAATATGCATTAAAATGAGGTGAAGTATTATTATGGAACATTAATAATGACCTGCAGATCTACAAATAGTAAATCAAACTACTAAATTTTTAACATGCATTCTTAAATGCAATTTCCATTTTTATTCTGCTGTGGTAACCAGACCAGATGTTTTGCAAAAAGTCTCGAAACAGAGGTTCTCACTACTGAGAAAATTATTTTTAGTTTTTAAGGCAGTGATATTCAAGCATCAGACCAATATTAAGTATTTATGCAGAGAAGACCTCACAAATTTGGCATCCAGTACAAAACCATTACAGAAATAAGCCATACAATTCAGATCTTCATCCAAACTTTTCTAAAAATTCCAGGATGGCCTGGATCCAAAATTCCAGTATGAAATTCAAAATTTTATTACAAATTAACATGTGGGGCTTGATTTAGTTTCTATAACCACACCAGTTTAACACCTAGTATAGAAACAGGCTTTTCATCATCTCACTTGAGCCTGCACGTGCACCTTGTCTGCAGTGGCCTTACACTGCTGGTGAAAACCTCAAGTTCACTGAGGAACCCAGAAAGCTGCTGATTATACTGGCAAAGCCAGAGAGGGCAAGGTGCAAACTCCAGCATCTGCAGATGCCTGCACCAGCCAAGCAGGACACTTGCATGAGGGCTGAGAAGAGGCACATTCAGGTAGTTGGATCTGTGAACAAACTAAATCTCTACAGCCTTACACATGTGGCACAGGATGAAGAACACTTTTTTGAAGGTGTTTTGGTGCCTAAAATAGACAGAGACAGTTACAGGAGTTTTCAAAAGCATTTGGGCCAAATTCTTACTGACTTAACTTTGCTCTAAGACTCTATGAATAGCAACTGAATAGGTGAAGTTAGCATTTATATAAATTACCAATCAATTTTTCTCACCAAAAATACCAATGCTTATATAAAAATTTAATGTTTCTGGTATTCTCAGACCTTCCTAAAGTGTACTGTACAATAAAATATACCAGGTGTCCCTGCAACAAGAAAGCATGCAAAGGAGTTTTTTTGGAAAGAGTACTTAAAATTGAAACTGCTAAAGGAAAGATTGAGTAGAGAAAATGCACCCTATGAAACAAGGCTCTGCTCTCTTGTAGATTCTTTTTTTCATCACAGTTTGTCCATCCTTGGTTTTAGGACTTAACCAAACACTGGTATACCCATCACTGTCACTATTTAATTTTATTTAAGCAGTGAGCACCACCTACTGCAGGGGAAGATTGCAACCTATTTAGTGAATACATCAATCACTTCCTATAATAATTTGTTTTGCTAAAGCTGTTACTGTGGAAGTTTTGACCAGAACTATGTATAGCTTTCATGCAAAATAGGAGATCACTGCTAAAAATGGGGGTTTTGTAATCTATCTGTAGCATGTATAGGCCTTAGACACTTTAGATACTAATGAGCTGAAGGAAAATGAAAATCTAATGAATTAACCTAGTATATATAGCCAGACCTCAAGCAAAGGCAGACAGTAGAAGAAATTAGTTTATCCTACCCTCTATACTTCATCTGGAACTAGCACATTAGAAAAAAACATTCACTGACCAGGATAAGAACTGTTCAACTGCTTAAAATAAAAAATTATTAAATTTTAGCACTAAGTTTGTTATACTTCTATATGACAGCTAGACTTCGTTCAGGAAAAAGGAAAAGATGGCACAAAAAATCTCTCCCCTTTCCCATCTCAGAAGACTGGGAGGGTACAGACACCACTAAGGTGTCACCCTATTCCCACTGCAGATGAAACTAGCTCACCTGTTCACCCTTTATCTGCTCCCTCACAGCTGCCACTGCCTGCTCATCTAGTTGATCCCTAACCTGATTCAACAAAAACTATTTCCTTAACCTGCATCAGTTTGGCTGCTTTGGACTAGAAAGTCATTCCATGACTCATACAGTAGACCTGAGGAGGCAGTAACTTTCAGCAGGAACCTGGGTGTGAGCTGAGGGGATGCTTAAGCAGGGAGAAATGAGGGTACCATCTGCACCCAGAACAGGCTGTCTGCAGCATGGAGCTGTTGCCAAGCTATGCTGAGTTACAGTGGTCATATAGGTTCCTCAATGGCTTCTGTCTGTGATGGAAAGATAGAGGAATCAAGCTCTGTCAGTCCCAGTCCTGCTGTGACAGTCAGGATAAGGGTAAAATCTTCAGCAAACCTACTTCTGAGGATGAGACAAATAAAACACTCCATTAAATGCCCTGCTGGGCATTTACAGTATGATTGTACAGGCCTGTGCAATGTAAAAAACTGCAATGCATAAGATAATTGATATGTTAGAGGATTATTAAAAGAAAAATGCCAATATAACCTAAACATCTGCAAAACAATATAGACTTCTGCTCCGAGTACTTACTGTTTTTTACTTGTAGTTGACGTGCTGTTGGCAGACTAAGGCAGAGGAAACACCCCCCCACACCCCAAGCCCCATGATAATGACTATGATATTAATTTCTTTCAAAACATTTGGCAATAAATATATGCAGAGATGTACAGATTATAAACAACAATCCAAAATTTTCTGCCTGCTTTTCTGCCCAAGAAGAGTACAAGAAAACAAACACGTGACAGCTGTGGAAATGCACGGAACAAGACATGTAGCAAGTATGGTGATGAACAAGGTGTAGTAACCAGAAAGAAAAGAGCAGAATGCAAGTGAAAAGTATTAATCATTGATAAGATAAAGGACAGGTAA
This sequence comes from Sakesphorus luctuosus, assembly GCA_013396695.1. NCBI lineage: Eukaryota > Metazoa > Chordata > Aves > Passeriformes > Thamnophilidae > Sakesphorus > Sakesphorus luctuosus. The sequence continues at coordinate 32,388 of VWZD01004949.1, read as the reverse complement.
TTACCACACTTCATATCTGCCTACCTGCTATAAGGACAGGGAAGACATTTCCTTGCTGTTTAATAAGTAGAGTAGTGGGTTGCAGTTTGCTCTTTACGGGCTCCAAAGGCAGGTGCTCTTCTTCCTTGCTGGCTGGCACTGTCATACACAGGCCGTGTTGTTCCAGGTAATTGTTAGTAGCGTATTGAAGTAATTTAAATAACAATGATAATGATAATGATTACAGTCAGATCTGATCAGAATACAGGTTAAAACAAATGTCCAGGACAAAAATACATTCCTCAACTCGGACATTTAATAGAAGGAAGATGGACAACCACATGAGAAGAGTCCATTATTTTACTTCAGATAACAGCTAAAGTGAGAGATTTCTAGTCAGCAGCAAACTTTAAAACAATTGAAAGGAATGAGAGAGTAAATACCAAACATAACCTGTCTGAATATTCACATGCAGAACTTAGGATATACATTATGTATATCATACAGAATGGGTAAAAAACGTAAGTAAATTCTGAACACTTACCTGCTAAACAGAAAGCTGAAGCATGTTACAGTGTCGCTTTTGCTCTTTCCTGGTTTTACTCCATCATTTTGCTATACTGCATGTGTCCACTTTTATGCAGTAATTTCATATTTAAGAAAATTTTCATCAAAATTTTATTTCAATCACCATCCCCTAACGACTAATTCTTTTTTAATTGAATAAAGTCTTCTTTATTTACCATTTAATCTAAAAGATTATCATAAAAACATGTGACAATAATACAGCAACAGCAAACTGAACCTCAAGGCACAAACTGTATGCTGTTAGTTATCAATGACACGCTGTAATGAGAACATTCATAACAAAATCCTTCTTAGTGGTAATGCACCTCTCTTCAAGCTTGCAACATATTTGTATTTCAGAGCAATCTTGATAAATGTCCACCTGGTTTGCATTCCTTTTTTTTTAAAGTGGTGTTAAGTTGGTAGGTTGATGGAGAAAGCACCAACATAGGTTTCTGCACTCTTTTTTCTGGTATTGTAGGAGATGAGCTGTCAGTTAGTAGTAGCCAAAAGATTCTGGACTTCTAGTGACTTTCCTTCAACTCATCCCAGCCTCAAGTCAGATATGAATCTGATGATGTTCATACTCATGAGAAATGCCACGTTCATGCCCAAGAAACCAATGAGCTACTCTGTTACATAACAAGAAGCCAACTGCCAAAGCAGTTCAATGATATTCAGTGATGTCAAAGCTCTTCCTGACACTGTGAATTGAGACAACACAGCAGGGTTCCTACTAGTTGCCTGAGAAGACTCTGTCCCTGAGTCCATGTCTCCCTTACAGATTCCTCTCAAGACCCACAGCTTGGCTACACTCACCTCTTTCAAATAGCTGAGGAATTGCAAGCCTGTGTTTGGACTGAAGGGCAAGCCAGATCATCTTTATGGATCCATGTTTACCTGTTTAAAAAGTCCCCCTCTCTTTTCAGTATGTTTGTATTCCTCTTTTGCTGAGTGGGGGCACTGGTTAGCAATGCAAGACAATCTCTAACATCATAGTTTATAAAAGGTACTAGTTTTCTAACATTTCTTGCTCCTGTTAGTTCAAAAAGTAGAAGACTTAAAGACTTTACTCTATGAGGCATCATGGATATTCACGATTTCGCTGATTCCCAGACAAGGGATTGTGACCTCTGCTGACACAAACTCAAAAACACAAAATGCAGCAGCTTTCAGCTGACAGACTGCAGCTGAACAGGGAAGCAGACTATCATCTTTGCCAACTTTCAGGTGCCAGAAAATGGGTTCTAGCAGCTAGTTGTTGCCTCCCTACAACAAATTTGTTTTCCCTGACACACCTTCTATGATTGTAAATGCCTAAAGACACACAATATAGGCTGAAGGCCTGTGTTCTATGCACCTATTTCAATCTGAATTTAGAGGAAAAGCAAACAACTTCCAAAATAGCCTCAAGATGGAGACAATGAAGATAGAACACCAAGAAACAATCATCAGATGGAGGCACCACTGTGACAATCCAAACCTGTTCCGTTGACTAGGGTTAGATTACGGCATCTGTGCTCCATTAACAAAATTCTTTTTCTATGGATCACCACCCTTCAGCTTCGTTGGCCAGGATGATCCATAGGCAGTCTCTTAATGGCACACAGCAGGGCTCACTCAGGCTCAGGAGCTAGGAGACAAAGCATATCTTTAGAGGGGCACCTGTGAAAGGCAGAGGCTCCCCCACCTTCCACACTCAACAGGGGGTGAGAAACTACAGCTTTGTGCACAGAAATGATACCCCAGTAAGGTGATTGGCAGCGTCTTGCTTCTGTGAAAGGCAGTATCTCCCCTCTCTTGCTGAGTTTCAAACAGCACGCTTAACTTCTAATTTGGGAAAGAAAAATACCATCTGGCACCTCAACTTTGAAAAGTTGCCAAACCTTGACTTACTCTCTGAATCTTCCCCAGGAAATCATGGGAACTACCTACCAAGGAAATCATTACAAAGTGTGAACAAGGCTCATGTGAGCTAGCTGCATGTAATCTATCACAACGTGTCTTTAAACAGAAAAATAACTGATTTGGGGCAGTGTAGTCATGCAGTCATCTTAAGAACTTGCTTAGCTCTCCAGTTCTGTCTCCAACTGGAAGCTAGTGAATCACTACTCTAAGTTCTTGATGGATTTTTGAATAAGGAAACAAATATTCTTTTCTAAATTAAGAAATTGAAGCTGACAATTTTAGAAGAAAGGCTAACAATGAGCACTGCAGTATCACACTGGGCAGCACTGGACAATGCAAGCATTTAATTCATGTTTGTGCTTATTAGGATCTTATTTGTGTATTTTTAAGAATGACTTTTTAAATATAAAATATTTTAAAATATAAAGCATCAAAAAGTCATTTTAACAGAAGAAAATGCATTCATGTCAGGGAAAAGGTTTTTAAATTACAGCCAATGAAGAATGAAGAAGAGAAATTTAAGAAAAGGGAAAATCTAGAAGGAGAAATACAATTGTTGTTCTTCACCACCTCATTATTTGTAACCAGTGGTATGAAAACTTCATATTTAATACAGGATCAATTCACGTGCAAATATCTGAGCTTTAATTGTATACATAAAAGAAAGAAAAGAGTGAAAATGTTCAAGCATGCTTTATTTTGCTATTTCTACATCCTCTAAGACGTGCATTCAACATTTAAGCAGCAACACATCACTTGGGTAGATTTATACTGGAAAAAAGCTAATAAATGCCATTACAAATATTATGTGCAAATTGAAAACCATAGAAAGATGCATTGTATGATAGTCAGATGGTAGCAAATCTGTATTATTAGTTCATTATTTCAGATGAGATGTATTCTATAGTAATCTTACATATCAAAGTCACTAAGACACTGAACTCATTCCTAAGTTGCTTTACTCAAGTAAAACTTCTTTCGAATTCAAGCATGCAAACTCTAGCCATTTATGTTTTTAAGTCTCATACATGTATCTGTTATAGAGACGAAGAATGTATGTATTTATTCTTCAACAATATGCTGAATAAAGATCAAGTGTACTAATTTTAGAACAGTCCATTTCTTTAGTCTAATTGTTGAGTTGCTTTTGCATAGTGATGGACCTTCTTCCACTCAAGTCTATACATTCTGTGACTCAATATATGCACAGTTCTCATTACGCCAAATGGAACTGTGCATGAAGCTGAGTACAAAATTCTGTCATTCGGTGCCAAATATCACTGTGTTTGCAACACTGAGTCCTGACTTGAGGTTTTGCAGACATGGAATGCCATTCCACAATCTGCCAAAGTACCAAAATCCCACATCCCTGCATTGGGCATGTTCATTATCTTCCCATATCTCCTGCTTTTTTGATCAAACCATACAGCTTGCATTTATAACACACTCAGCCCAAAGCTCCCCCAAAGTCAATGGAAAGATTCCCCATGTCTTTGTAAGACTCTGGAATGCACTGTAGTTCTTTTGACGATCTCTGGAACAAGCTATATTTCCATCAGCCCTTCACAGCTCACATTCCTGTAATGCCTTGGCAGGCTATATTATGAAAATTGACCCCACAGTGTAAACACTGGTACTATTTCCTTCTGTGAAGTTTTTTCATTCCTTACCTTGTGTGCAATTATTTGAAGTTCAGCATTGTTTCAGCATGTCTATAGCATGGGGTCTCAGTTTTACCCAGATTTTAACCATGGCAAAGTAAAAGTGTGCCACTTAGGCTGTACTTCATTCTCTAAATTCAGTTTCATTTATAAGCAATGTATATATAAGTGTCACTGCACAATCAAGATATTTATACAGTTTGGGAAAAGGTTATACACTTTAGAGACCAGACTATGTGCAGGCATACATGTGTATGTCCTAACTCAGGAAAGTTTTTTTGAAGACAGAATGTCCAAGGTGGGTCAGTCTGGTTATGGGTGATGTCAAAGGTCAGACATTTCTATCTGAGCGAGTATGTGCAGAGGATACCAGGGTGATGACTTTACTCCAACCCATCCCATCTTCCTTCAGTAGAACGTTTCTGTGATGAAAGGGAACCTGGGGCTCCCCCCATGAATCATGGAGGTGGAGAACTCAAAGCCAGACCTACTCCTGTCTACAGCATCTCTGGAAAATCACTTCTGTGTTTTCATAATGATCTGACAGTGTTCAGCTCACCAGCACATTTGCTGCAATACATCACCAAACTGCCGTATATCTAACATGGGCAGAAAAACATAGCTGTAGATAAAAGCCTATGAGAACATATCTTGTCCTGCAGCAGCAGTGTGAAATGTAACATACATACAATTGTGCAAAACATTACATAACTGAAATATTTTTGCACTCCCCACATGTACAGGATGCTTTTATCAAAGTAAAAAAAAAAGGTGGAAAAAAAAAGTAAAAAGTTTCTGACTTTCGTTAACCTTCTCTTGTAGTTCAGGTTATTTCTTTAATGCATTTATCTGCTTTAAAATTGTCTCCTTAGCCTCTCAAGGGAAACCAATATAATACACCATCACATTTCTCACAGGAGAAAAAAGAACACTTACTCTTAATAGGTGGCAATTTTGCCAGATGTTATTGACATAGTAAGTGCGAAATTTCAGTGATACTAAATGCAAAGTGCAGCAGATTAAAGAACAATGGAACAAAGTGCAAAATGAAGTTTAAAAAGCAGCAGTGTCAAAGTCAGAGAAAGTGTGAAAAAATTACATTTTAACAACACTATTAAGAACAAGTTTACTAATTACTGTAACTGGCGCAAATTTAAAAGTGTCTTCTCTAGACTCAGGAAAGTTTTTAAAGTGTGATATTTTTTTCTTGTCAGCATTTTTTTCTGTTCTTTATACACTGCAGTAGAGACATAACATTACTGGTACTAAAACAATGACACTTGGAGATCCTTATTTTTCACTTCTTAACCCTTTCTTACTAAGTAATAGTGCTACAAATCCTACTATTTGAGCCGGGTAGTGAACTACAGAAAATGCTGTGATAAATAATACTGAACAGTTTAAAATAAAGATATGGAATTGATTCAGTCATGCTTTACACATTCACCCACTGACAATAATGGAATTTACACACTAAGAATGACTTCTCATTAAACGTTTGGCAAAATCCTGTTTTGCTGTTACAAAAAAATCTATACAATGTGCGCAGTTTCCTCATATTCAATTATCCACTAAAATACAATAATGGAATATTACAGTTGAGGTGCTCCTCTTCTATAAATCAGAGAAGCTCCACTGCTTTCAGTGGCATTACACCAAAATTAAAGAACACTGTTTTCTAGACTACATTTGTGTAGAAAGATGCTACACAAAAGACTAAGCCAGCAGCAGAACAGCTAAGACCTAAATGTATATTCCTGTATATATAGCCCTGAATGGGGATGCAGCCATCCACACATCTATTCCTAGAAGAGCAGCTCTAGTGTGGGAGACAATATCCTCACTCTAGACTGTTCTGTTTTCTTTTTGCTTTTTAAAGACCTTGAAGTGCCTCAGATTTCGAGGACAATTATTAGGCCAAAATCTAACATCAAAATCCTATAACAAAAAAAAAAAATCCAGGATTAATCATCACTAGTTTTCTTTCATTATTTGGTGGGTACATCCAGATTGCAAATGCAAAAGTGACTTCAGCGTGACTCACCCAAGATATTTTAATGCAGATAATTCAGACAGAAACAGAAACAGCAGTCGAACCTACAGTTCATGGTACTACCTGCCCAAGTCCAGGGCCCTTGAACAACCCATGCCACTGCACATCAAAACTTAATTTCAGCATCTCATAAGTGACATATATAGCATGCACAATTCCAAATGCAGCGCTAGTAGGTAATTCCAATTACCAATTATCATCTGTTAAAGTCCATTTTGAAATAAAAGTAGCAAAGCATCAAGTTTTACCTAAATACTACTACTTTCTTATATGTGACAAGGGAAAGTTGACTTTGCACAGGATGCAAGTAGCTTGCACTAATTACTATTCCATTAGTTGTTCTTCTAGTATATCAATGACTACTCTTTTCATGGAAATCTGATATTATCCAGTTGAATACATCTGCACAGCTTTCTTGGGGCACTTTTCTTTAAAGTGTCATTATCATAGTCATCACCACTTTTCCACCTCATGACTGCACTTGACTCAATCAAATAATTTGTGAACTATAAGCTCCAACAACCTCAAAAACTGTTGTCTAAGGGTTGAACTGGCAAAACGCCAACTGTCCAAGACAGAGAGAAAGCCCCCGCCTCCCCCGCCTCTGCCCCTGCCCCAACCAGCCAAGGGAAAAAGAGGGAGAGGGAAAAAAACTCTAAACTAAGTTTATGCTTAAACTAACTATATATATTTATACAGACAAGAGAAAATTAAGAGAAAATTATAATATAACACACAGTTACACAAGTTAGGTATAACAACAATTTTTACCTCCTACCAGAACCAGATTCTACTATTCTTGATCTATAAGCACCCCAAAAAGACACCCAGCGAGGAACAAAATATAACAACAAAATATTTTTACTTCCCTGAATTCAAATAAAATGCAAGTAGTGGCAGTAGGAGTAGCAGGGCCTACTCTAGCAAGACAGGAGCTGCACCATGTCCTGTCTGTACTTCAGCCTTGATGGAACTGACTAAGCCACTCCTACACATTGGCTCCTACCCCTTTTGAGATGATGTCGTAATATGGTATGGAGTACAATACTATTGGCTAGAAGTCAGCTGTTAGCTAGCTCAGTCCAGCTCAAGTCAGCTGACAATTCCAGGCCTAGTCTGAACTTTAAAGCCTAAATTTAGGCCTACCTGGCTAAACCCATAACAACTGTATAGTGTACAAAGGCTCTATGCTCTTAAGGAAGAAAAGATGTGGCATGGTAGATGATTCATTTGCCAAAGGATCTAATTCTGTCTAACAAACAAAACTCAATGTACACAAAGTTATACAAAGAGAAAGCTAGTGGGATTTTTATGGATTTTTGGAGCGGTGAGAGAGCGAGGCTGAAGTGGCATTATTTACCATAATTTTACTTTTTAAAGCCTCAGAAACTAAGGACAGATCCTGCACCTTGATGTTGGGTAAATATCATGCAGTTTAATATTGTGAGCACTGAAAAATTGTCTCTGGCAGATTTAAATGGAAACATGTTTTTCTTCTTATGTTGTGGGTGTAGTTTGCTCCCTTCTACCTTGAGCTAAATGCAGTTGATGGTGTTCAATATTTTTGCTGCTGTTTGCCAGAGCTCATCAGCACTGACCCATAGCGATAATGCACGTTGTCTTCCCATCAGGTGTAGTATTACTATAAGTTTGGTATGTCAAGTCTGCAGTGACCAGTAGACATCAATTTCACCCTACCACACAGCATATACATGATTACCCAGATGACTACAACACCCTTAAAGGACCCTTGTTGTCCTTGCTCCCTGGCTGGTGACCTCACCTGTTACTTCCAGATTTTAAAGGCGTTATTTGATTTTAAGATACTTATTTTTCTGTCCCTCCCTGCTATTTTTTTATAACAGTTTTGTCACATCTAGGGGTCCAGGTCAAAATCATGCTCTGTAATTCCACCTTCAAATCCACAGACAACCTCACCCCCAGGCCAAGAAACTGTTTGTGCTGGGATCCTGGAGGAAGGTACGCAGTGTTCTGGGTACAGAGTGGGCAGTACAGCTCTCAAAACTCGAGCAAGAAGGCCAGAACAGTTTTCAAGCATTACCAGAATTTCAGCGTGACTCAAGATGAGTTTATCTGGCTTCTTTGGCTTCTCAGCACTCTTTTAATTTCTTTCATCAGCAGCCAAAGAGAATGACCACATTATCTGTGCTCTATTTTGAAGTGGTTTGGGTTTTTGTTAATGACAATCACGAAAGCCCAAAAGTACAACTTTTAAATTACTTCTATATTTTTAGCATGCTAGTTTGTGGTGTTTATGTGCTAGTCTTTGGCCTCAGCTACACTTTTTACCTGCACTCTCTATTACTTCCAGGATTTTAGAATTGTCTTTTCCAAATATTTTTTCCATTAAATACTTATAAAAAAAAAAGATGCACCTCTAGAAGTCCTTCCAACTTCAACTCATGGGAAAAAAGGTGACAATTTTCCCCATTTTCCCTTTGTGGTTTTTGGTTTATTGGTTTTTGGTTGGTTGGTTGGTTTGGCTTGCTCTTTTTTTTAAATTTTGTTTCAGTAAGTTCAGGGTTAGTTTGCTAACCCTGACTAATGTTGAACCATGATGGCAGGAAGGGGGTGAAGGGTCTTTACGCAACTTGATATTTTTGTCTTGACATGTTTGTGCTAAAAGAAAGTTCACTGTCTAGGATTTTATCACATTCAATTATTGCCATTAGCTTGTGCATTCGAGATGTATTCCTAAAAACTGCCATTAGAATAATTTGTTCTGCCTCCTCCTTCTAGACTGGCAATAATTGCCCACTCATCTCCCCACCTCCTTATCTCTTTCTCACCTATTGAGTTTCTTCCAGTTCCCTAGGGAGGTCTCATAAGACCTACATAAACCTTTGAGATATATATATATATATATTTTACCTCCTACTGCACTGTTAATGGAACTCTTTGATCTCTTGCTAAACTATAGTGGACCTTTCTAAGATAATGTTTAATCTTATGCTGGACTTACAGGTATTCTGTAAGTCAATAAAAGTGCCTTTTAAAGTTACAACTGTATAAAGAGTCATCTCTCTATTATGCATTCTATATGAGGGACACTATACAATTTCTTTCTACACTGTACTCAGGTTATAGTCCATCTCATTCTTCTGGAAGTGCTTTTCAAAATACTGTAAGGATATCTGAGGTCACACATTTTGACTGTAACTTTTTTTTTTTTTGAGACTCCACAGAGAAACTATTAGAATACCACAAGGATTCTCTTAGTTTGTGGCTAATTTAGGTAATTCATAATCCAATTCAAACACAGTTGGAAAAAGTAATAATCATCAAATGTAGATGAGGGAACTTTACCAGCAAATTTTAGAGGAAGAGAGATGCCATAGGAGATATGGTAAACCTCATTCAGTAATTATACTGTTTCATTTGTAAATAAATCTACATGTTCTCACTTTTAGTTCAGCATAGCTAATAAGACACAACATCGCTCATTCTCATACAATTGCATCTCAGGGTGAAAAACATCATGAATAAAACTTTATAGATTTCAATAGTTTGGTGCTGGCACCACAGCTGTGCAGCTTTCCCAAACTGGACCAAGGGGCTCAAACTGTTGCCTAAATATAACTGAAATCTGACCTCTGCTCCAGAGTCAACCTCAGCTGTTAAACTACTAAGTGTGGCAAAATGTGCTCATTTTGAGCAGCTATCACTACCTGTCTTGCGAAAATTATATTAAGCCCTCTACATTCTTTTGATAGTTTCAGTCTGGCTATTAGCATTCTCCTGCTAGAAGCAGACAAGAATTACAGAGGAGAATTGAATGAAATTTTGGAAATGGACAAATCCATATTCCACACTTTCTGCCCTTTTGAAGGATACATGGTACATTTTGCACTTCTCTCACTGATTACATTATAGCAGATAGGTGAAGTAAATAAAATTTAAATAATCACAAAATTTATTCTGACTTTTCTCACCTTTTATTTTACATTCATTGCAAACTCAACACTACACTGTTCCCAATACTAGCTGAATGTGCTGCTTTCATATAGTATTTTCTGCCCATACCCCCATCAACCTCAAAGAGGAGTAATAGCAGAAGGCTCAGCTTCATAGAATCTGTTCAAATAATCAACAACACTTGTTTATTCACATTGGCTAGACATCTAAACTGAGGATGACCTTGATACTTCTAGGCTACAATAAGAAGGCAGAACTATTTGAACCCCCAGAGCAGTTCACAAGACATTGATTTAAGAATCCATTTTTAAAACTGTTTGGAAATTAATGTAAAGCTGCATTTCATCATACTTGTGGTAAAATATCATGTTTCTACATTTTGCCAGCATGATATGAGGTGATTAATATAAACTGGTAAAAGATTGTTTCTTTCATGATTATTAGGCTTGTATATCTTTTACAGTCATTACAGCTTTTCTACTTCCCAAGTAAAGCCTTTCAATCTACCTTTCTCCCTGAATTTGCATGAAATTGGTACTTTTATTCCTAGAAATCCCCATGAAATTAATACTTTTCTCAAAAGGTCACACAAAATTTTATAATACTGGTTTTGCTGTAGTATTGTTTACTGCAATGAGTTTATTTGAATACCTCTTTTTCAGTACACTACTGAAAGATATTTCTAGTATGATGGGGAAGTGATAGGCTACAGTAATAGTTAATATTTGCCTTCAGTTATCTACCAACAGGTCATTTCTACATTAACTTCCCCATGTTGACTTGAGGGGGAGTAAGAACAACGTTGAGACAGGAAAGAATAATCCGGAAATTTTTCAAGGATATGTTGAAAATGCAATCGTATGTAAAACTATGGCAAAATTACTAGTTGGAGCATAAATTTTGATGAAAGACATGGATAAAGCCCCCACTCTAAGCCCTCATCATTTGTTCTTCAGGACATAATACAAGACAAAGCCTATGAGAAGAAAATAGGAAAATTAAACATGTGTTACAATGAAAGCTCACTCTTTTTGCCATTTTTTATGTCTTTATGTGTAAACTCAAATGCCTTCTCTCTTTCTTTTTCTTGTCCTCATTCCTCACCAGAGAGAGTAGTAAATATTCTTTCTACTTCCAGTCTTCTTAGAAAGTTGTCAGTCTTCAGTGACTGCACCAAAAATGCTAACAAAATAACTTGTCCTACCCTAGTCTAACTCTTCAACCAGTTTTTCCCTACAGCCGACTTACAGAGTCTGTCCTCAAGGCTGTCTTGGTTAGCTCCTCCACTTGATCTCTGTCTTCCTGATTCTTGAATAAGAGATGTTGCTGCAACTACAGCAGGTAGGGAAACAAAGACTTCTAATGGCCATATAAGTTGATGCACAGCCAATAAGTTCTTCCCAACACTAACACTTCAGCAGATAGGCAGGATGCATGATCACCTAAAAAAATTGAAAGAAAATTCCTCAAAATCAGTACTGAATATTGACTGAATGGCTGAAGTGAGAGCTACAAACTATTTGCACCCTCTCCAAAGCAATATAGCAAGTCATAGACCTACAAATATTACCAGCAAGAAGCAGAGAGAACTCCCAACCTTCAGAAAAAAGATTAAAATATATCTCCCACTTTGCTTGTCCCATAACCTCAGGAGAGAAAAAACAAAATCATTAGACTCCAGAAGAGTCACAAAATTTCAGAATACATTTATTTTACAAGAAACATTCCAATTTAAATAATAGAGTAGTAGTAGGATCATAGAATAGAGGAATTGTAGACTTAAGAATTCCTAGCCATATTCTTAGAAAAAAATCCTTGTAAAAAAAACGTGATACAATAAAATAAGATTTTACATATCAGGGATTAAAGGAACATAAAGGGGACAAGACAAGCAGCATTACTTTAGATTCCTGGAATGTGCTTTTTTGTAATTTCAAACCTAAACTTAAGTCCTATTTTTTATTTTGATAATTACAGAATGATCACCAGCTATAAAAACTTTTGCATACTCCTACCTTAGGTCCATATGAAAAATGTTTGTAGTTAAGTATTTGTATAGTGCATTGGTACATTATAATAAACAAGTCATTGTGGACTGGGTAATTTCTGTGAATTCCTTGGTTCATGGAAAGTTCTCTCAATGACTGGGATAAAAATAGAAAAACATATTGCAATATTTACCTTCCTGGATAATTTTTGTTCTCCTCTGGAAATTTTCAAAGTACTATTTCCTTGTAATTGTGAAATGAAAACACTGTCAGAACAAAATTCTTCTGACTGTCATTTTTGTCAAGACAAATCTTATTCTAACTAGCTTTTTGTCAGAGTCTGTCCTTCAATTCTGTTTTCTATCAAAACAGGCTACTATTAAGAGAATGCTGAAGCCTTCAAGAGCAAAGATTAATGGATTGAAAAAGACAGAGCCTTACAGGTGTGAAAGGTGACTCAGGCCAAGAGAGTATAACCAACAGAGTGGAAAGGTATAATTTTTAAACTTGTGGGTTTTGTTCTGGCCTTTAAAATGAAACAAGGCAACAGATACAGGAAATAAATACAGGAAAAGGGATGATAGAAGGAAAAACAGGAAAACAGCAAAAAAGTATAATGCTGAAGAAGAAGGCATTGCATTTAAGGGTAAATGAGGAAAAAGCACAGTGCAACGAGCAACGGACTAGAGTCAGGATTAGTACAGAAAGGTAATAGCATTTTTTAAACCAATTGACATAGTTAGAAAAGAACAGACAAGGTTTCAGGCATGCAAGACCTTCTTCAGATCTGAAACAGTAGGGAATACAATGAAACTTCTCAAATACTGGATTTCTTATTACCCACCCACAAACAGTGTCAGAATCCTGACTGTCAGAGGAGGCATAGATTAGTGTCAGGTGATACCATCTGAATTATTAAAAATATTGCCACCCAGAAGGAATTAAGATACCACCAATTTACTTTATGCTACTAAACCTCTTGGGCAAGGATTCAATTGGATTAGAAGAAGGCAAATTTGGGGGCCTGTTCTCATTCCATTGGTAACTCCTTACCTTTGATTTCAATTTTTTTGGAAGATAGCACAAATTCTAGGGTTCTCCTGCAGCATAACTTGATCTTAGATGCACAGTTGACCCCACAAGCAGATCTGCACTGTTTTGTTCTTTGATTTAGGTGAGAGGAAGCAAAGTGCTCTCAGCTGGATGGTAGAGAGCAGCTCCAGCTCCCACATCAGCCAAGCATGCAGGTTGCACTCCATAATCCTGCAAATATCTGAAAAGAGGCATATAAACTCCAAAACATGCAATATGAGGCTCATCTATCCCATGAGGGACAAAGCAGAAGATTGCATAGAGAAGCACAGTCCCATATTTAGTGAGCCAAAACATTTTCAGCTTCACTTTATTATTACTGTCTAGCCATTGCCCCTCTTTTGAGTGACGATATTATCACAGAGTTCAGGTTTTCCTCAGATTGTTTCCCACAGATGATCCAGTGTTGTGTCCAGTACTTAGTAGGGGTATGTGTGCATGAATGTTTTAGAGTAAGGATTCATGGTGAAGGATGACAAGCATCTGGAGCACTCTTGCAGTCATTAGAAATTTGGGGGTGTCAGCAACTGCCAGGGTCAGAGCTTGACATAGCACCTTTTACTGATTTCACTGTAATAAGGACAATATCAACCACCAAAGACCAGGACTAATAGTATTGTTAAGATGATCCTTCCATTTCTCTTTAAACTACAACAGTAACAGTGATGTGTTAGAATGGCAGACTGCTCTCCAACTACTGTTATTTATTGCAGCAGCTCCTGGAGGACCAGAGGGTGAAGACCCTCTTGTACTTGGTGTTGTTCATGATATACAGTAAGTTATAGTCCCTGTCCCTGGAGCTCCAACATTAGTAATCTGATGCACAACTTAAATATTTAATACACTTTCCCTACCAATGTAAATACCTCACTCACATCAAGATACTACAAGATAAAAAACAATGTTTCATGGCGTAGTAATCTGAACAGTAATCTGAATATTAATTAATATTTCTTGCAGTTTTCCTTTCCTTTAGAGGACTGAGTATTGAGAGGCTGAGAGAAGCATCTGCCATATGTGCTTCTCTTGCTAACACAAGAGGTTATATCGAAGGGCAAGCATACTACTGGTGAAGTGAATAAACCCGCTGACACATACAGGGAAAAATTCCATACTTACATACATCAAATTCAAAAAATGTGTGTTGCCTTCTAGAGACTTTTAGAGAAAGGAAGACTTCTAGAAAACAAAAATTCTGTGCCTCAAAGAGTTGTTCCTACAGAATTCTGTGGGAGCAAGTATGGTGCATCTGGGAAAATAACTATTTCTGTCATCTACATAGGTCCATCTTTCAGAAAAAAAGAAGGGGGGTAACTTCTCTGAGTCATACAGCTGCAAACTCATTAGCACTGTCACATTTCAGAAATGCTATTGTGAGTGCCTCTCACACTAATGTCACTCACTGTGTATAATAAAACCACCACCTTTTCTCTTGGCCAGGCCCACAGCTTAGTAGGTTCTCTAGTTTCTTTCTTTTCAATTTTATCCCCTTTAAGCAGCCTGTATCCAAATTCTACGCTTTCCCCTTGAATTGTATCTTCAACAGTCAGATGTTTCTTTCTGACCATGTCTCTGAAACACTTGTCCAGACCTTCGTCTCCTGCTTTTACCCTAACTACCTCATCCACTACATCTCTTCCTGTCTAGCCTCTCACATATCCATATTACCTTCTTCTCTACACACTCCTTCACAACTAAGGAGCATCTGCCTTGCCCTTCAGTCTGACCTGATGTATCTTTCCCACACCTTGAATCCCTCAATCCCCTGATTATGACATTTGAACTCCTTTCCCCCTGCTTTCAGAGCTTTGCTCCGCTTATTTATTCAAGTTGGCCCTTATTAAACCTCCTCCCCACCACTCTGGCAGCAATTCCAGCTTTGACAGGTGACTTCCTATTTCTCTGTCAAACTAATAATGGTCTCTTCCTTGGTACCTTTTTTTTAGCCAAATAACAAGGCCACTGCCCTGTTTTTCTTTTAAATTCCTTGTCAGTACATTCTTCTAATGAAATGCTTGCTGAAAAGGTGCAACAAAGACTGGTAAAAATGCTGGGGTAGGAGTGGAGATTATGAGACTACTTTTGCCTAAAGCATTCAGAGCAAAAACTGCAAGTGCTTCCCCTCCTGCCTGCTCACTGAGGATTTACAGACCCAGGTCTGCGCTTGACCACTGTCCCTTTCTGATGGAGCTTGTTGCCTGTGGCTTTACAAAATCCATCAGTCAGGACAAATGCCATCTCAGCCTCCATTTCCACATTGCCCATCAAATTTGAAGCTGAATGGATTTTAACTGAGGGCAGAATTTGGCCTATTTCCTTAATTAAATATGGTCCTGTCAGAAAGCTCTTACATTAACTAGGGACAAAAAGAAAGGGAGAAGAAAAATTAAATTATGGAGAAAGGGTTTAAATCAGAAAAGTCATTAAAGAGACATCATTAAATATATGGGAATTTAAGCAGCTTTTAACAAAGAATGCAGATGGAAAGAAAGCCTAACTGTATTTTAAAATCTGACAATTATGTTCTGCTTTATAAATCCTAATCTTTAAAAGACAATGCTACTGTACATTGAGGAAGGGTAGGGAAAATTTTTCATGCAAAGTCAATGACAATCCTAAAATTCAAGGACAGATAAGAGGTATAGTTCAATCTCATGTTTATAAAGTGCTATCCATCCACACTTGCATAATATATTTTTGCAGAATCCTAAATCACCTAATAGTGTGATAAAATGCATGTTGGCTCAAGTGCCAGCATCAGAATGTTGCAATAAATTAAGTTCTAATACAGAAGCAGAGCTGTACATATTTATCTATGCACAAATAGGCATTTGCACACATACATAAAACATATGACCAAAATCACAAAACAAAAATCCTGATTCTACATTTCTGTAAGAGGACAAAACCTCAAGCAATGTAAATTTAAAGTGAACTACATAGTGCAAAACCTTAGTCCTGCATAACTGCATATGTAGATCTTGTAGATCCTATAAGATTCCTACTGAGTTCAATTAGAGTAGGTACTTGAGCACTAAGTGAATATCACATTAAAAGAAGATTTATATCCAGAATCAGAAATTAGCTGTTATGTGCTCTATGGAAATTATATGAACATAACCATATATCTATACACACACACACACATATATATATATATATGTAAATAATCAGGCTTTCTAAAACTCACTCTGTTACCCAGGACCATTAAAACTTTAGAGTTTAATTTTTCCAACTAGCATTACTCTGCTTTTATGGTATTTTCTATACTCAGTATATAGAATATCTAAAGAATTTTAAGATTAAGTTACTGACTTGCAATCCCATTTATAAGAATTTTAATGTAAATACTCTCTATTCCGTCAGTTGTAAAATTTAAAGTGTAATGATTTAACCTGTATTCTCTGTTTTAAGCAGACTGTTCTAAGAGTTTCCGTGTATCACCAGTAGCCGCAAAGAGGCTATTACTGTGGGGACTGAATATCACCTTAGTGTGCTCTATATGTAACAGCTATGTATGCTTTTATAACAAAAAAGTAGCTGGCTAAGGCCAGCACTTTTTCCTCATTTACTTTATATTGATATATGACAATCCTGATAAGAAAGAAATAGACCTGCCATATTTATAATGAATTATTTTATAATCAAAGACTGTATATTAACCTGGTCTCTGGCCAATCTAGCACCTGGCTGCCAAGTTCATAATTACGCTGTTCTACAGTGAAGGGTATGAAATAAATTAATTTCATGCTATTTTTGGTCTCACTCTAAAATACATTTATTAGCTGGCTAGTATCGACAACAATTAAAGTTTGCTAATTCAGGTCTTGATTTTCCCTGTTTAAATTCTTTTTTGATGTCTTTTTGCTCCATACTCTCAAAACCGACCTGTTTTTAATACCTATTTTACATGTTCTTTCTTTGCTTACTGTTTTCATACTTTACAGGCTTGTTCCAACTGGTTTTTTAGCAAGAACTTCAAAATATATATGTATATATTAACCCCAAATCCAACAAGTCTAAAGCTAAAATCATGAACATGCTTAATGTAAAATTACATTTGGATTTCTGACTTCCGTGGCACATCCAGCTATAATGATACATTACTTATCAATCCCTCATTTTTAATGTCAGGCATGTTATGTTAAGCTAGCTTGTTCAAGCAATGGATTTACTGATTAGTTCCTGTTTTGGTCTATAATTGTTCAATGGTTTCCTCAATATTAGCTTAACCAAAAAGATTATATATATATTTTTTTTGCAATATGCTTGACAGAAACACAGAAACATTCATGAGAGAATAGCAGTTTAAGTTAATCAATAAAGGTTTTATCAAGACTTTTTATTTATAGCTAATGCAAATGTTAAAAAAATGTTACAGCCATTAATTATTAGCAGGTTTTTTTAAAGCACAAAGTAAGAGTTGAATAAATGTACTTTAAGACACTTAAAGCCCAGGCATTCTTTTTAAAATGACTAGCTAAAGAGCCCCTTGGGCTGTCTTTTTACTGCTTTTCAAAGCTCTAATAGCACTTTTTCACCAAAGACACACCCCTTGAATCCTCGGAGAGATACAATAGCATAATTGTTCTTTTAGGTTTTAAGGCCTTGACATATCTGTCACTGAAAGAACAGTGAATAATAATACCAGAACTATTTTATGCAAATTCCACTTAGAGGTTTCAAGATTTTTGTGAGACGGATCTTGCCTCCTTGTTGACAGTTTTATTGTCACATTAGCTTTACATGAGAAAGTGGTAAAGTTTTCCTCTTTGTTAAATAATACCCCATTTTAAAATCTTTTAGATAAAGTTAAAAACAAATACAAAAACAATGAGATGGAAACATCAATTTGGAAAGGTATCAAAGGAGAAAATAGTAGTCACTTGTAGGAATTTTCCCCGCTAGCTTTCATTTTTCAAATTATAAGTCACACTCATTATAATGTGTAATATGTACAAAATGAATATTTACTTGCATATATGTGTATATTTACACACACATATAGGGTTATGAATAAAACATATCAGGATGTGTATTCTTAGGCTAGTCAATGATGAATTGCTTATATCTCAAGGTCGCAAAGCTACCAAATACTTTTCTGTATATATATATGTTCATAAGCAGCTGACTGTATACAAACAAAATGCATACTAATGTGTTGCACCTACTAGATTCAGTTGCCAAAAAGGGGGTAAGAGAAATACATGCATACATCATAGAAGGTGCTTTCAGGTCAGAGTTGCAAAATTTGCTGAGATGCAGAGATGTGACGAAGATGCCATCCAAGATAACAGTGACAAGTTCATCTGTGGTGGTTTAACCCCAGACTGCAACTGAGTACCACATGGCCACTCACTCACTCCCTACAAGTGGGATGAGAAAGAGAATAGGAGGGGTAAAAGGAGGAAAACTCATGGCTTGAGGTAAAACCAGCATTGTTTAGCAGCAACTAAAACTTGTCTGTTACCAACATTATTATCCTAAATCCAAAACACAGCATTGTACTATCTACTAGGAAGAAAATTAACTCTATCCCAGCCAAAACTATGACATCTAAGATACATTTACAAATACTCTTAAATATAGTATTTGTGAATGTATCTTAAATGGAACTGCAGCCAATCTACTTCAGTTTCAAACAGTATAGTATAGGTCTCTACAGAATTTATAGAAAAAGTCATTCTGCAAAAAGTATTTTTCTTTCTGCTACACTGAAAACTATTCTTCATTTTGCCATACTAACCTGTTCACTAAATAATATAAAGAAGTAACTTTAATCTGAGACAGAACAGTCTTTTTATTTAAGTTTAAAAGTATATTCAGAATTCCTCAGATTATGGCTGTAGAACCAGTCCAGTCCAGACCCAAGGCTTGTGACTCATGTCTCTCTCAAACCGCACTATGATAGGAAGAGTAAGAATGGCTACAGAAAACACAGGTTTAAAGAACAGGAGATGCAGCAGGGGGGTCACATCCCACATTTTTGTGAATGACTGTAGTATAGAAGTAAAGGAGCCCCTTTTCCTTTCCTATAGGGTCATCTCTAGCACTGAACAATTGATGGCTAGGCTTCACGAATGAGGATTTGGGAAGGACTCTACCCACATGGGTGTGTCCCTTTAGCCTCCACAGTGGATTTTTTAGGTGAGGCACAGCGTGCGCAGAACTGGCCCCACCCTTTAACTCTTCAGGTTCATCTGCCACGACCGAGTGAGCTTGGACAGTGACAGTGAAGTCCTCAGGACTAGAACCTACAGCCCTCGGTATTCCCAGGAGGTCCCCCATCCAAGTACTAACCGGGGCTGACCCTGCTTAGCCTCCTAGATCTGACAGGATCAGGCATCAAGGTGGTATTTAACTGCCTTCTCTAGCATACTTGCTTATAAATTCACAAATTCAGCCAGCTCAAAGAATAGGGCTCCCTGTAAGCCCAGCTTCCACGGACAGGAACCCCAGAACAAAACACAAATTCCTTGCAGTGCAAGGAATTTAAAAATATCACAATACAATTCCAGCATTTAACCCTAGGCTTCACTAAAATGTAACCACAGAGGCACAAATAATCTTTCCTGAAAATGAGAGAGGAGAAGACAGGAATTGTGGGATATAGTTCCATAAGTTGTTCATGAGCGGGGATGTGTCCAAAGATACAGAACTCCTCTGCATACAAATAGTGGGAAGAGAGGATTCACAGAATCCAAGAGATTAATGCTGTGCAAGTGTTTTTGCAATGGATTTTCCACTCTTCAAATGTACTCTTGTACATTTATATCATGCCTCTAATTTGACTGTTTTCAAAGCTTTGTCTCAACTTATAGACACTCGTTTGATTGTGCAGGTGTGCAGAGCTACCCAGTCCTGGTGGAAAGATAGCTCTGCTCAAGGGCACGCTATGAATCTGTATGATTATGAAAATAATCCTGGGATATTTAATATTCATGAGGAGCAAACATGACCTCCAATTTTAAGCTCTTACCTGATAGCACTATTACAGAGTAAACTGCACAGAACTGTAGTATAATAAAGAGTTATTTTGCATAAAGTTGTGCAAAAACTACTACATACAATGTAAAATGGATTCATACTATTTTTATACTGAATTCAGCTGCATACATTTTTGGTACTGGAAGTCATGAAACACCTAGTTCCAGCCTACCCAGTTTTTTCTTGATTAAAACTCATTAGAAAAAATATCAGATTCAAATTTACCAATTTTATTTGCAAAAAATGTGGACCTTCATAGGATTCCTCACTCTCAGTACTGAGTTAATAAATACCTCTGATGTGCAAAAATCCCGATTTTCATTTGTAAAAGCAAAAGATTGCTATTGACAAGATCAAGTGTGGTTCCAGTGGTGAACAGCAGCTCTACCAAACACCTGTACTGTAACCAAGAGAATTACTTGTTAGACTTCGTGATCAGTGCTGTGTGAGAAATTCAACAGAGTGCTCAGTGAATCAAAAAGACACAGTGATAATGAGACAGCTCCATTAAGTCACAGAATTACAACAAAAAACCCCAATGTTCTATATATAGATTGGACAAATGCAAAGATGTCTCATGATTTCTTTTTCTGCCCTCCCCAAGTTGTTCTTTAAACAGTTCCTACAATTCAGATGACAAGTACTCAACTAAATTCCCCACTGGCACAAGTTGGCCCAGCCTGGATTGTTGGATTTTCCATGGCAAATTGTCTTTATAATAGGAACTATTGGGAAAGAAAAGCTCTTAGAGAAGAAATCTACCCAAAGTTAACTTAGGAGGTGGTATTTCAAGGCATACAACCACCACAACACAAAGTATTTTTTGGTGTATCATACTGTGAACATTTCAGAATCACAGAATATACCCAGTTGGAAGAGACGCACAAGGATCATCGAGTCCAGCTCCTGGCCTTGCACAGGACAATCCCCAAGGGTCACACCATCTGCTCAAGGATATTGTTCAAATGCTTCAGGCTTGGTGCTGTAACCACCTCCCTGGACAGTCTGTTCCAGTGCCCAACCACCCTCTGGGTGAAGAACTGTTTTCTAACTTTCAACCTAAACCTCCCCTGACACAACTTCAGGCCATTCCCTTGGGTCCTGTCACTGGTCACCACAGAGAAGAGATCAGTGCCTGCCCCTCCTCTTCCCCCACGAGGAAGTTGTAACTGCAGTGAGGTCTCCCCTCAGTCTCCTCCAGGCTCACCATACCAAGTGCCCTCAGCCACTCCTCATAGGCTCCTCTCAAAGCCTTTCACCATCTTCATTACCCTTCTTTGGACACCCTCTAATGGTGTAATATCTTCCTTATATTGTGGTGCCCAAAACTACACATAATATTCAAGGTGAGGCAGCCCCAGTGCAGAGTAGAGTGGAACAATCACCTCCCTCAACCAGCTGGTGATGCTTTGCCTGATAGCCCCCAGGACAGGGCTGGCCCTCCTGGCTGCCAGGGCACTGCTGGCTCAGATTCAACTTGCCATCAACCAGGACCCCCAGGTCTCTTTCTATGGCACTGCTTTCCAGCATTTTGTTCCCCACTCTGTACATACATCCAGGGTTGCCCCATCCAAGCTGCAGAATCTAGCACTTTCTTTTGTTGAACTTCATGTGGATGGTGATTGCCCAGTCCTCTGATTTGCTGAGGTCTCTTTGCAGGGTCTCCCTGACCTCGAGGGAGTGAACACCTCCTCCCAGTTTTGTGTCACTTGCAAACTTGCTTAGTATCCCTTCCAGTTCCTGCATCCAAGTCATTTATGAAGGTGTTGAAGAGCACTGGGCCAAATATGAAGCCTTGCAGAATCCCACTGGGGAGCAGTCTGATGTTACCCCATTCACTGTTTGCTATTTACATTGCTTATATAACCACAAATTACAGGTTACAAACATTCAGCATCCTTGAGCTGGCATTTCTTTCCAATGCCAGTAGGTGCAAAGTGGTTGTATGCCAAAACATTGCAGAGGAAGCATGCAGCTACTGGGTCTGCCAGTAGGTAGAGCAGAACACGTTTTTAGAGTGAGAAGTGGAGGCAGGGAGAATGATGTGGTTTTTCCTCTGTGTAGTGGCTCCAGAGGGGAAGATAGAAGATGTCTGGACTTTCAGTTTGTTGATTTCTATCTGATGCCAGAAACAACTGAGGGACTTAAATGAGGTACGAAGAAACCTGGGAATAGAACCCAGTTTCAAGTCTTATAATGTTATCCTCGCCACCCCGCTTCTGACCACGGGGTCGCTTCACCCACTGCACCATAGTCTATTGATGGGGCAAAGATGAAAACAGTTTCTGAATGTCTTCCGTGTGAGCCATGGCAAACCTAAAACAGGGAATATCTTCTTTAGGCATCACAAGGGAACAGATGGGGATGGTAATGATTATGTATTTTATGGCTTCTTTGAAGACAGAAAGTGCCCCAAAAATGGTGGGTATGGGATCTAGAGCAAGAGCCCACTGATGCCTCAGATCATGGAGCCTGGAGCAGAGTGACCAATCCCATTGCCTCAGCCAGGAACTGGGCAGCCAAGGGGGCACAGGTGATAGCACCAGCACCCAAAATTTGTCAGCTCCCTGGGAACAGACCAAAGCTAGGTTGGGATGTGGCCCACTGGTGTCTTGGTGGGCCCCACAGCTGGGACAGGACATGGAGATCAGCTTTGCTGCAGCATGGCTAGCCAGGGACCGTTGGCTCCAGGGGACTGAAATGAGGCCAAGAGAAGAGTGGGGGAGTCCTGGGGGGAGCAGGAAAGGATCCTTCAGGTCTATTAGTGTCTTGATGGGGGGAATGTTTTGATTCACTTGCTTGGAGGTTTCAAGTATAAACAACCATTGCTGAGAAAAGTGTGTGGATTGCATCTTAAATCCTAGCAGGGATGCAAAGAAGAATGCAGTAGGTGAATTTTGTTTTGAATGTTACATCTGCATGATCCATAAAGAAGTTCTGCTAAATTACTACAAATTCTACATTCAGACAAGCAGTTATATCAAACCCTACACTTCAGGGCTTTAGTTGGTCAGGAAAGATTTATTTCTTCTAAATGCACAAGTGCTCACCAGCAGGAGAGAACTGCCTTGCTCTGAATCAGCACAGACTGGCTGTGAAAGAAGACAAGCACACAAGATAATATATATCTAAGGTGAATTTTCATTTACAGATGTCTGATTGATATAGCTTTCTCGAATAACTCAAACAAGGGTGGGTACCAGGATTTTTTTTTTTTGCCTTCCCTTGCAGCTTGGAGTAGGTGTAATTTCCTCCAGTTCTTTCTTGTTCCAGGGGCTTAGGTACTGGGCCAGAGTGGCCTTTCCAGTTCTGTCCCTGTTACTAATTTAGGGTCCTATGGGCTGAGGTATTTCTGGGATAACCAGAATCATTCCAAACAATAATGGCCTAACACTGTACGAAATGTCAGTGAAAACAGATCTTATCCTGAACACTTTGGCTCTTGAAGCTGAAATTGAACACAGATCTAATCCTGGTGTAATTATATCTTATAATTCAAAAATTACGTGAAATTCTAATTAATTAAAAATTTATAGCTGATCTAATATCAATTGTTGTCAGGCACTATAAGTATATTATTGTATAAATATTAAAAGTAATTTCATTTTGTTCATGTGCTCCCTGAACTAAAAATGGCAAGCTAGAGATACAGACAGTTCAGGAGTTTGTTCATGGTGAGGCTGTACTGGAACTTAAAAAATTCCAAATATTAAAGAGAGTATTTGTCTTTAGTATAACATGAGAAATAAAAGACAGATTTGCTTTTTTGTTTTTTTCTAGTCAGCATGACTCATTAAGGAGAAAATGTATTTTTAAATACAAGCAAAGTTAGTTATTTTTTTCTGCTTTACCTGTTAGTCCATTTATCTCTTCATTTTGTGGATGCTACCCTTAATTCCCTGGTTATTCTCAAGCACTGACTCTAAACTGAGATAATTTCTTTACACCTTCATGTATGCAGCTGAAACTTCTCTGCCTGCACAAGCTTATTTTCCTGTTGATTTAGACTGCACAATTAAATGTCTACATCCAAAACATACTTTTCTATAAATCCATTCCACTGAATAAAACTCATTATCTTAAGATATTTCTACAGACAAAGGTTATGCTTTTCTGAGCCATATTAATCTCTTAATATAAACATCACTAGCTTAGTTGAGTTAGATCAGAGGTATGCTGTTTTGAGTAAAAGGGTGTGATTAATGTGAACTAAATATGACTGGATCAGCTCAGCATCACTCTATAGTATACACAAACCTGTTATCATTAGAACTGTAAGGATGCTTGGGAAAACCGATCCTTGGTAAGCAAATTCCTTGCAAAAATCACCAGAGAAGGTGAGTAAGTGAAAGGTATGCTGAAGATTTTCTGTCAAAGGAGGTGAGGTGTATTACAAACCCAGACAATTTTCATCGGTCAAGTTATGACATGTAGGCTTACATTTTGCATTTANAAGAAAGAAAGAAAGAAAGAAAGAAAGAAAGAAAGAAAGAAAGAAAGAAAGAAAGAAAGAAAGAAAGAAAGAAAGAAAGAAAGAAAGAAAGAAAGAAAGAAAGAAAGAAAGAAAGAAAGAAAGAAAGAAAGAAAAAAGAACAAGGTCTAATAGCTGCTGGAGCAGCCCTTTCACTGCCAGGCACGTTTGAACCATTGCTATAAAACTAAGGAAGGAGGGTAGGACAGAGGCTGGGAGAGCTGAGAAGAATGAAGAAGTCCTGCCCTGAACTGTTTCTTTGCATATGTAAATTGCCTCAGAGGGCAGAAGTCACTCTCTCAGCTAACAAAAAGGCAGAAAATGGCTCTGCCCTGTTAGAATCTGATACAATGTTCAATTGCCAGACAGCAATAGGAACAGACATTGTGGCAAATGAGGAACGAAGGAAGAGGAGAGTTGAACAATGTCATAGTAGACAAAAAATGTCACAAAGATACTAAAGAAGAATGGAAGTTAAGACAATAAAGAGAAAATAAAAGCAGTAACAAAAGACTCCATAGAAGTACAAAGAGAATGGAAAAAACCCACCAAATGGGGAACATGAGTCATAAGCACAACACAGCACTGTTTAGATCAGATTCACAGCTGCTCCACATGAGAAAGCAGGGCATCTTAGCATGCCTGAAGGTGAACTCCCTTCCACAAGACTTCCAAGCATGGCTCTTTCAGCCCTTTCAATAACTAGAGAGGAAATGTCATAAACATTAATCTCCATTCCACATGAGAGGCCATGGGAAATTAAGCCTCACCCAAATGCTCCACCCTGCTCTACAACCCTCCCTTGAAATGGCATTCCTAGAAGGCACTAAAGAATTTCACATATCACCTCTGAAAACACAATGAAGTTTCATTCTTTAACTGCTGATACTACAATTCCCATAACAAACTTGTAGTCTTTCTCTTATTTTAGCTTATTAGAATAGTAAACCTCATCTTCATCATGGTTATAGGAAATAAAAAATAATTGAGTTTCCTCATTTGCAGCATTGGATTTTTTGCAGCCATTAAACAGCATCCCTTCATGGCTGCACTCCAAGGTCTTAGATGTCTTATATATCTTCCTGTTTCACTTACAAGTCTGTCTCTGTCCACAGTAAAATCTAAGCCTCTCTCTCACACATCTCTTTGCAGATATATATTATCACAAGCTTAATGTGGAGAGAAAGAGCTGTTTCTCACAATTGTTCCCAGTCACTGTGGGCAATATCCCCAACTTGTCTGCCTCAGGTCTGTAAAGTCAGAATTCTTCTACACAGAGAACTCTGTTTATGCCCTTAAATAAACTTACAAGTCTTACTGAGATTCTTTCTGCAACCCATTCATCTAAGCAACCCAACATCTAAGCAATCCAGACTGCCATCTTTTATCTTGGTGATTGCAACATCCTTTTCTCAAATCTTGACAAATGCAGCCAGGCCATGCTCATATCCATTCACAATTCTGCTGAAAAGATCATTTTCTCAGGCTTTGGCTCTGAACATATACTCTCTCTTTCTGTATCCCCTTGTTTGGCTCCATGTTATTTTTTACATCAACAGAAAGCATCTCCAGCTTTTCATGGACTAGCAGTCAATACTCAGCCTATTTGTCATTTCTCAATCAGTAGATCTCACCTGTGACCAATTCATGATGATAGCATCCTTCTCAAGCTTATGAGGTATCCTAGCATGAACCAATTGCATAATAGTATTCTCAGAGGGTTTTCAGTGCAAGAAAGCGTCCTAAAACTTCTCTTGGTTTGTTGATTACTTTGTTCATTTCTTTGTTTGTGTGTCTGTGTGTTTGTTTGATATCTACCAAAACCAATTGCTCAGCTGCTGTAGTTCTCATTCTCTTCTGCTCCAGGATCCTCTTGGGATGCAGTAAAGATTATTTTTGTCAGGGAATAGATTACATCTTCCAGATTATCCTGTGCTAGCTGTACTGATTTTAACAATTGATCTTGAGACAGGCTCCTTCCAAGATGCATTTACTTGCAAAAGCTAGGAGTAGATACTTTCAAAGGAAGTATCAGTCGAGAGTCAGTAGAAGTTGTTTCGCTTATCTAGCTTTTTTTTATCTTTATTTTTATTTTTTTTTCAGATTCTCAAACCATGAAGGCTCTTCTGGAAAGTAGATTTGAGCACAAAATGTAGGAGTTCCCTCAACATTCTACTATTAGCAGAGTCTGAGCTTCATTTTAGCTTGACAAGGCTCTCTGCTGGTCAGTTTAGTGCTTTATATTTCTTTCTCAAGCACTCAGTAAAAAGTGATAAGGGAAGGACTTTGTCCTTGCTGCCTTTTATCTGCTTCTTCCAACACATACTACATGCATTCCAACTCCTGCTGTTATTCTACCTTTGCATCCTTTAGCTTCTGCCGTTTTTTTGAGGACTTACAGACAGTATCTCTTCTTATAATTCCATGTGGGTATCCTGTATGCACTTCCAGTTATGAACTTTCCACTACTTTTTTTTTAGACCCATCCTAGCATATTGACAATATTGTGTGTTGCAGTTTCCTTACCTTTCTTATTCAGACAGTCTCTTCCAGTACACTTTCAACTGATTCCACTCAATGCCTGGGGTGTGCCATAAGCTATAATTCTACTCTCCATTTCACCACTGCAAAGTAAAGCTTTTGCTGAGTAACTCAGGAGTTTTAGCAGCCAAAGCAATAACAAAATATAGCTGTCTAATATGACATGATATTCAAATAAAATTAATTAGTGGACAGTACCTAGTCATATGAGTCAATTGTCCTAAAATAGGTCAGTGCTCAAAAATGAAAGCTGCTGCTAATTTGAATTTTGGGAAAAGTGCTAACATTTAAACTTCCACGGTATATAATTCTCTGTGCCCTGTTACTTGCCTCGTGTTGATCTCTTCTTTTTTTGACAGCCAAAATTTAAGAAAAATAATCTAAAAAAATAATCACACA
>VWZD01004947.1:46234-60409 GCA_013396695.1 Sakesphorus luctuosus | reverse complement strand
GAGTGTCAGTTTGAACACACCTTGGGAGCTNGGCCTCACCCTTTACTCCTAAGGTTCATCTGCCACGGCCAAGCAAGCTTGGATGGTGACAGCGAATACCTCAGGACGTAGGTTTGATTAGAGTATCCTTCTGTTAGATGGATGGCCTTACAGGGCTAAGTGAGCTCCATCTGCCTGGGTTTGGATTTAGAGTTGTCCTTCTCCTCGGATGGTTGCCAGTGGGCTAGCGAGCCCATCCTGCCCATGGACACACTTTGTCTGACCCTTCAGCTGAGACCTGTCTGGCATGGGAGACTCTACCGGAGGCACAAACTACCACCAGCATAGCTCTCAGTCTCATGAGGGCATGCAAGCTTCTCCTCTCTGACACAGGGGTGTCCCCAGAGAAGTGATATAATAATGAACAACTAAGAAAAGGCTGTCAATTGGATTATTTTTAGACTTTTGTTTGTTTGATAAACAGCTTAATTACATTTCAATTCTTAAGAAAGAGCAATTTTTTCATCTTTTACTCTATGTGTAAGAGGTTTTTAAAGAATATTTCGTATGCATTTGACTGAGCATAAATTTTATGGATTTTTTCTTCAGTTTTTGAGTGTATAACCTGTCTATGTGTTCATGTGTATAAACAAGGGCATCCTGTGACTGCAAAGAATACAAGGTTTCTCTGTTCCTGTTCAGTTTATGAACTCTGCTTGAAAACAGTTACCAACCCAGTTTTTTTTTTTACCCAAGATTGTAAGCAATGTTCAGTTTTTGCATACAGAGGCATGGCTACCTCTGAAATGATAAACCAAACTTTTTAATTTTATTTTCTCTTCCTAATCTCCTGAAATTTTCTGCATATTTTGTTATAGACAAAATATCTTTTCATTCTTCTAATGATTTCCATGGAGATTGAAATGGTCACATATGTAACAGTTATCATGATCCAGTTATTAAAATTATTAGACCTGCCTCTGTCTGAATTAAGATGCAGAAGAGAGCACATGCTGAAGTCAATTGTATGGATTTTATTTAACAGTAAATGTGAGACAGAGAGACAGAAAGAAATAGGAAAAAAGAGAGGCAGGGAAAAAAGAGAATGATAGAAGGAGATTAAATAGAAAAGTTTTACAGTCTTTTGTGATGGACTCTGGAGTTGTTGCAATACATGGATCACGTGCAGTCCTTTGGGGGTTTAAGGACTCAGGAATGAGTCTGGAGGGTGCTTTGTGTGTCCTTGGCGGTTTTTGACACTTCATCATCTGCCTTTCATGTGAATGTCCCATATGTTATGGTCTTCGCAGTGGGGTTGGGGGTGTGGTAGTGGTGTGGTTTGTTCCTTCTCTTTGTGTGGAGAGATTTCACCATCACACATCAAAACTCTTTTCCTTCTCTACCACCTTCCAAGTCCAGCTAGGGCTGGTTCTTAGCTGAGTTTAGCTTTCTTTGTGGATACATTCTTCTTTCCTCGGCCTTTTTTATTTCTTCTTAGACCTGAGATAATTGGACAATAGTCTTATTTCCAGATCCCATCACAGTCCAAATTTCAGTCAGGAAGGATATTTGGGGTGGGGAAGGGTGTGTGTGGTTACTTCACTTTTCACAAATGGGCAGTTGCTTCTTTACAGTTTGAAAAAATGTCTTTCTATCATTTTGATGACATTTAAGACATTAAGAACATTCCAGTCTATCACAGCAGTACAGTTATAACTGGTAACAATTGGAGATGGAAGTACTTTTTACATTTTACATCGAGAGCAATATCTAAAGTTAGTAATTTCTACATGACTTTTTCCTACATTCAACTCATTCTATTTGGGGATTTATTTTTTTGCTCTTTTTTCTACAAAAATCCCTAGATATATCATCAAGAACACAGAATATCTCTTTTGTATTTAAGGAATGCTACAAAAGAGTGGACATGAGAGGGTAAAATATTGTTGTTTTAGTGTAGGTCGGGTTACTTAATACACAATTCTCACTTTCTATCCATGAAATTCTAGTCCCATATATGCATTAAGTCTCTTGGTGGTAGCAGAAACTGAAAACAGGCCATTTGTTGTTACATTTCTAGAGTAATTTCTTTGGAAAACTAAGGTATGATTTTAAAGTGAAATTTTAGGAACAGTCATGGGAGTGACGAAGTACTTATACAAATTTCGTAGCTGAACAACCAAGTTTTTGTAAATAAGAATAATGAATTAAGAAGAATAAAAAATTAATGTATTTGGAAGGTGACCATAAGATTTTATAGGTGACAGGGTATTATTTTCCCCAGCAAAATACGACATATATTCCAAGATGGGAAGTCTTTTATGTAACTGTTGAGAACAAAGCACTAGTATGCATTAATGATTTTAGCAAAGGTTGAACATTTCCCCAAAGTTATTTTGCTTTTCTGAAGGAAATTCAAATGCCCAACATCCTTGCTCTACAGAAAAGCCAGTATCTCTACCTAACAATTTTAGCTGATTTCTTTTGACATGGTCTTATTAAGCCTTGTTGTTTGCAACTCCAAATCTGAATTGTCCAAGCATTTTGGAACTGCAGACCATAGCTCATTTCTGTATATCTATTAATTTACTGGGCAAATAATAATAATTTATAGCTATTAGGGCTTGTTTGTTAAATGCAGCTGTTAGGACCCCACATGCTCTTCCAAGCCTGACTGTGCCCCCTGAGGCTGTTCTCCCTGTCCATGGGTGGACAGATGCAGGGGAAGACACAAACAAAAACTTGAAGAGTATCATTACTGATAGAGTTTCGTAACAACCCTTTACTTCTAATTCTTTAGATTATAGTATGTAAATGCCTTTAAGAAATGGATTTAAAATTAATAAAAACCAGATATTCTGAAGTTTCAAAATTCTGCTGATGAAAATATTACCTGATATTGCAGATAAAACTGATAAAATGTGTATTTTTTTTAATAATTTTTGAGAGGCGACAGTATAGACTCCAAGTGCCTCCATGATTTCTCTTGTATTTGTCTTATAAGAATAGAAATTAGTTTCTCTATAGCTGAGGAAGAAACTACAACTGTCTTAGCTTGGTTTTCAGCAGTAGCATTACCACAGTAATCCATTGTTCTTCTCTCTAGAAAAGCTAGTTCTGCAGGGCAGTAAACATACATTCTGATTTATCTGATCCTCTTACTGCTTCTACCAATATAATAGCTGCACCAGAGTAGAGGGTGAGTTGTGGGGTATCTAGTACACTTTATCATGGGTGAACATAAAGGTGTACACATTTCCAGGAACTGGTGATTTACAGGGGAATATAAATCAGATTTCATGACCATTCTTTTCACTG
Organism: Sakesphorus luctuosus; assembly: GCA_013396695.1. Classification (NCBI taxonomy): domain Eukaryota; kingdom Metazoa; phylum Chordata; class Aves; order Passeriformes; family Thamnophilidae; genus Sakesphorus; species Sakesphorus luctuosus. The sequence continues at coordinate 57,112 of VWZD01004947.1, read as the reverse complement.
GAAATAAAATATATTAATTGAAATTATTTCAGGAATAAAGAGAATTATAATGAAAAAAACCCCAAAGATATAAAATTGGCACATTGCCTTGAGAGCAAGGATGAGACATTAGGGATCCTGCCTTTTTTTAATTGATAATGTGTATCTCTGTGCAAACAGAATGGCACAGTGACCAAGGAGTACTAAATACAGCAGGGGAACACGAGTAGCCCAACAATGCACTTTATAACTGCAGTGTCTGAACTTCCACAAAAGTCGCTCTTGTTCAATTTGGTGCTTTACAGAAACGTTTGATGCTCTTAATAAGCTGCCAAGAGAAAGATTTTAGCTGACATGGCTAAAGTGTTCCTGGGGCTTATGTTAGTATCTCCGCTGGCAGTACTGGTATCATGCCAGGCTATTTCAGCCTAGCACTGCTTTGAAGGCTTACATTCAAGTAAAAAAGTATTCATATACATTTTGGTTTTAATGTAATTCACACATTTCCCCAAATCCAGTGTTTTCCAGTATGTTTGCGACATCAGTTTACATTACCTCGTGATTCAAAGTTATTTTTTTACTTGGTTAGGAGAGTTTCTGTCAAACAACTTCAGCTCTATTTTTATTTATCTTGATTTACAAGGCATCAATCACTGCTTCTTCACAAATGTGTTCTCTTATTTAACAGAATGCTCAGAACTGTGATTATATTTTACTGATTTAAAAAAATTAGGTGCACACATAAAATAGTTGATTTATCTTGTTAGCCACAGCTAGTCACAGAGAATAAGAAATAATGAGTTAATTTACTATGTTTTAGAGGCATTTGTATTCAGAAGAATTATCTTTATAAGGTGTTGCCTCTCAATTGATGATGTACAACCTAAGCATCATAATCCAGAAGCTGAATTTTTGGATGTCTGTAATGATGAGGTAGCCTCTTCCTCCACCTAATTTAGAATACACAGTATTCTGAATCTTGACTTCTTGGCTGCATTATAATTCACTCCTTAGATTATTTGTCTCACTTCCTAGCCTAGAACTACCAAGAATTCAAGTATCCTTTCTAAGACCTTTCCTCTAAATGAAGTTAATTTTCTTTATTCTTCATTTCTCTGTATCAAGGATAAATTTGTCATAGTTATTCCAAAGGCAAAGCATATTTATTGAGATTTTATAAAGTATAACACATGAGCCATTCTGTTCTTTCTGTGCCTTCACAGAACCCTGGCAACAACAGGGGGTAGACCAAAGTGTGTAAATATTTTCTTTAATAGGAAAAAATGCACATCATCTAAGAGTGATTTCTCAAAAGTTCCTTTTATTCCTGACTGTAATTCTTTTTTCCATGTAAGATACTGCCACTGAAAAAGAAGCCAGGCAACATTTGCTTAACCTTGCTTAAAATTACTATTCTGCTAAAACTAGTCACTACTATCACATATTATTTTAGTGAATCATGTCCATTCCTCATATACACTCAGATAACACACCTGATGACTTTGCTTCTTTAACTTAATGAGGATAGTGAACCTCATTGTGCATTACTATGGAGGACAAGCTGAAATGTTGGAGTTCTCTGACCTCTATAGGTATCTGTTGTTTCATTTTACACTCTATGGATGATGGACATTTGCAGAAGAGTGAATTCTCTTTAAAGTTTCATGTTGAATCAGGACATTTGCTCAGCCTGCACTCTGTCCCTCTTGTACCCAGCACACTCTAAGGATTAAAGAACTGTTGCTTGTCACCTTTATTGATCAAATCCACAAGGAAGTACATACACTGTTCCACTTGATCATTAAAAGATTTGAATCTCAGTTGCCTTTGGAAGACTCCCTGTGTTCATAAAGAATGAATCCTTTCCTGATGGAATCAGCAAAGGCAACAGAATATATCTCTTTATATTCTTCCCTTTGAAACTTATTTCTATGTTTTAGAAATATCCTAAAACTCAGAATTCTTTTATCCTGGTAATAACACTTTCTAGCATATGTGTTTCCTCACTGGATGATAAAAAGTAAGCTAAACCAACAAGCATATGCTTTACCTTCTAAGACAGCTACGTTAGTAAGTTAAAATTTATTTTTTAAATGGGTAACATTTAATTATCTCTAATAATAATTCATTAATTAATTCACATTAATTTCCTAGCATTCAAAAGCTAAGTAGCCAGAAAAATGTATGTCTCGTCAGCATCGTGTCCATAGTGATTCTTTTTAAAATAGTGATAAAGGAATTTGTATTTGATCAAGATTGAATTGTCTTCATTAAGTGCTATAAAATTCCACCTTTGAACTGAAACAGTAAGAACAGACTAAGAGCAAAGAGGACAAACCCACTGGTTTCATATTATCAATGAAAAATTAATTCTGAATGAATTATTAGCAAAAATAAATGAAAAAGAGAAACCTTTTGCAAAACCAGGACCTGAATCCTGTCCTGCTGCATCTCTTTCTTGACACTCTATAGGGCTTCTCCTTCTCTAAAAAAAAAACAAAAAAAAACCAACCAACCAACCAAACAAAAAACAACAAACAAACAACCAAAAAAACCCCCAAAAACAGGTTGAAGAGACTGGAAAGAATATAGAAATTATTTATAAGTGTTAAACTTACTCATGAAACAGTAGAATAGTACTGTTTTAAAACTGTTGTGAGGAGAAGACTTATTTTGAATTTTGACTGAGGAGAATAAGCTGAAGTGATTATGATGGTTAGATATTCACATTAATTGCCTTAAAACATGATTTACATTTTGTCTTGGAAAATAGAGTGTTCTTGGTATCTTGGTGTCTTTGTAATTGAAANATGTAAGAAAGTTAGGGGAAAATCCTACCTACTGAAATCTGTTAAGAATGTTGTCCTTTAAAAAAAAAATTTTATTATGAAGCTGTAAAATATCAAGAAACCTTTCATGTTCTCAAAGAAATACTTCTGTGAGAGCTTCCATCTTGAAATTTTTAGTAGGTTGCTAGGTAACTTTATACAAACAGGAAAAATGTAAGCAATGTCTTTCACAAGATTGCATTGTCCATCAGTGATAGCTTATCTATAGGAATGCTTTGCTGACAGACATCCGTGTTCTGGAGATGAAGGCAGAAAATTGTGCAGAAAGTTTTAGCATATATAGACTGAACACCCTAGAATTTCAATGCTGCCCATCCTGTCTGAATGTTGTGTATACTCGTGTTTACAAAATAACTGACAATGTTTACATGCAAAAATATGCATTTAATTGATTACATGTCATACATTAAATATCCATGCAGTAGCTTAATCAGACCAAAAACCTGTATTTCTAAAAAAAAATTAAAATTTTGCCATGTTTTGCTAAGACACAAACCTTAACAGTATATGAACAACTTGGTCCTAAGTAATATAATATAAATTGAGATCTATATATACTAAGAGCCAGAGAAAGTTGTGGTAAAAGCTTCTGCAGGGTTTTTAGTTCCACCTGATGTTCTATAAGTAGTGACGTATGATGACGGCTTTTTAAATTAAAGAAAAAACAAGATATAGTTCTTATTTGGGTATTGGGTAGAATCAGATAAAGGTTACATGAGAAATAGGTTAATGGACTGAAGTTTATAGCTGTGTGCATACCTGTCAAATCTCTGTGTAAATTACCTTTCTCTTTTGCTGGCCAGAATGTAAAAATCCAATAAACTCTTAATAAAAATGGAAAGGTCGTATGTAAATACCACAGATCCTGAAAATGAACCAGAAAACTGCAATCATTTGCACACAAATATTTCATATTGTGTTTCATGGTGTCTAAAGAGGGATTGGTCTTATGAAGTGTGTTTTGTGAGAAAAGGTTCTGTTAAAAAGAGATTTGCTTTAAGTTTGAAAACAAGTGATGATTAATTGGCTGTTTGTTTCTTCAGATTAGAAAGAATTCTACCTTCTTAAGAATACTCAAAAATAAAGACTGATTTAATTATTCTTGTGATTTACCAAGAGTGTTTACAATGGAATATATATTATCTTTTCAGTCCACATGAGCACACACTTTTTTATGTATTTTAATTTACACTGAAATATATTAGTAGCATATTTTATAAAATAAAAGATGAAGGATTTTGCAAGAAGGCTAATTTAATGCTCAAAAGACTGGACTTTACATGTGCCAGCTTCAATGAAGTCATGATTGCCTGTATTTTCACAAGATCATAGAATGGTTTTGGCTGGGAGTAACCTCAAAGATCATCCGGTCCCCCCTGCCATGGACAGGAAAGCCTTCCACTAAAACAAGTTGCACAAAGCTGTATCCAGCCTGGCCTTGCACACTTCCAGGGATGGGGTATCTACAGCTTCTCTGGAAAATCTTTTCCAGTGCCTCACCATCTTCACAATACAGAATTTATTTCTAATATCCAATTTAAACCCAGTGTTGTTCTTTTTTTCCAGTTAGAAACCATTCTGCCTTGTCCTATCACTACATTCTCTTGGGAAAAGTCCCTGTCCATCTTTTTTGTAGGTCCTCTTCAGGTACTAAAAGTCTGCTAGAAGGTCTCCCCAGAACCTTCTCTTCCCCTTGTTGAACAACCTCAGCCTGTATTCACCAGAAAGGTGCTCCAGTCCACTGATCATCTTTGTGGTCCTCCTCTGAACTCACCTCAACAGGTTCAAGACATTACTTTAGTCCTTATTTTGTTCCTGTACAAAATGCTATAATTTTATCTTTAAAACCTGAGATTCTCCAGATACCAGAGTGACATGCATGTATTTAATTTGAATTGCATTAGATAGATAGATAGATAGATAGATAGATAGATAGATAGATAGATAGATAGATAGATAGATTATAAAAATAATGGTCTGCAAGTCTGTGGAGGTTAATGGAGGTCCATTTGACTCTTGAGCTTCCCTTGTTTATTTCTTTCCTTCCACTACGGATATAGTGTAAATGTACTGGATAGTTTCATAGTAATGCTTGCCTATTTAAGAATTTACTATTTTTCTTCTGGAGTGTTTACCAGTATTACTTAGGAATGTCAACATTAGTGTTTGTAACTTCTTTGTTAAGAAGGCAATTTTCTCTTAGAATGAGCTTCAGGCAGAGAATTAGTAAAGAAATGGCATGTAAGATGGGTGCTTTGTAGTCAATGCATGAATAAAAAGCCTCACTGCTTACCTTCAAAATTACATCTTGATATCAAAGATGCTCTAAAATTAGAGTGAAAACCACATTTTGTTTCTAAAAATAAAGATAAATGATGGGTTAATCAAGAATAACCTTCAAAAGTACATCAGGAAGGACAAAGAAGGATTGCATAACCACCATAGCAAACACCTTCTCTGTAGCTTGTTTTGAAAGGATTTTTTTCTTTTTTTTTCAATGAATCATAATTTTATGTGAAAAGGTCATTCAGAGCCTTTGGACATCTAGTGCATTTTATTCTTATTTAAAAATAATATAAGGAATTATGCTTATTTTCAGGTAAAGTTATTTTTTCTCAAATATTGTAACCTCTGAATTACAGAAAATTTAGATCAAGAAAGAGATGTGCCACACAACCAGAAGCCTGGATCAGACCTATGCAGTATGTTTTCTTGGGGAAATATACTGGCATAGTCCACTGCATATCTAATGGGAAAAGTAGGAGAATAGAGTGCAACATCTCTACCTACTTACTCTTTTAGAAGACCAGATGAAATATTAGCCTGTTATCCAAAGCTTCTGAATGAAAGTAGCCCCTGAATTTTATAAGACTGGACATACATCCCATTTAGAGATCTTCATTTATATATGCCTCATCCTATGTATTCTACCAGCAATGAAAAATTACTCTAACTATATATAATGAAACCTAAAATCCACTGTAGGAATGCCTTTGTGGGTTGCCAGACCTGGGGGTGTGTCCACATAATACTGTTCCATGTGATGAAGAAATATAAGGTAGAGTTCATCTTGGAGTATATTAACATCCCAATACAATTTTTCTACTTCTGTTACAAGAATACGGAGTCCTAGTTTTTACCACATCCAAGCAAAGTACTATTATGAACCCATTTTTTATCTCAGGGCAGCCTGATGATTTGGAATCCATATGAAAATCTGTGAGTGATTTAGAAATCACGATAAGGATTAAGAAAAATGCTCAACATGTCAAAGCTACTTTCACTCCTTGTTTAGACACAGCAAACTAATACGTTGGTTATGTAAAGGCACAAAAATAGAGGTAGTAGAAAAACATTCTATCCCATCAGCATTACAAGTAACAGTGTCCATATGGACAAACAAAAATATATTTCTTTTGCAAAATTGATTAATATCTTTTTTCTATGTTTAAATACAGAGTTGCAAATTTGGATGTGTAAATATCACTGGAAAGAAGCCTACAGTAGCTGTAGTTTCAGCAATAAAAATGCCACACAAAAAAAATTACTTCAAAATTCTGGTACTTCTGTATGCAGTTGGAGGCATCCTTGTTTTATTCGTAACATGGATCTGTATACTGGAAAACCTGAGTAGAATTAAATTAGCATGAATTCAAATTTTCTTGGACTAAAAAAGTGCATGATAAAGAGTTTTAAGGATGTGTTATACACTGTCATAAGGATTTTAGGCTTACTGAGTAATGTGTGATTCTGTCACAAGTTCCATAATTAAAAAAAGTGATTCCAGCTCTTTTCTGCAGATGGCTTTTTAGAGTCTTGAGCTTAGTGACTTACAAGAACAGGAAGGGAATTGATCAAATAATCTTCAAAACCACTGTGCTGTCATTTTTTTTTTCTCTGTGCAATTCTTTTCTCTGTGTGCTAAGTCTTGTGGAAGGGAAAGAGGTACTTTCTGTAATCTCAGTAGAAGTAATTGGGTTGAATACAATTTTTTTTTTATTATTTAAGTAACATTCAGCATTTTAAAACTGCTATGCTTTGAAGAACCATAGGACTATTAAGTGTAAACTTGCAAGTGTTTTCAATTTCCATTTCTGTGCTGCAGACTTTCAAGCACTATAAAAAAAAGTATTTAGAAAACTTCCATGCAGCTAAAATGTTCATTGTGGATAATTAATAATTGCATAGAAGCTGGTGAATTTTCTACTTAAGAATACTTATGCTGGAAGTAATTGTAACAGATGTAAATACTTGCCAGAGTCAGGAGAACTGGTCTATTATTTATTTCTTTTAAAGGTTTAGATGATGCTAGCAGTAATATGCATAGATGCATAATTTCTATTTTTCTATTGTAAACTGATTTTCTTCAAAAACTGTACCAAACCTCACTACACTCAGAAGAGACTGCTACTCTCTTCAGCTGGACAAACAGAATGTCTGGATTGCATATGTTATAGATTTTTATCCAACTATCAGTGATATGTCAAGTCCTGAGTATTACAGACTGATGACTGTTTTACCATTCAGAAAGAGTGGAAATTGTTAAAAATAAGCTAAGGAAAAGATAGCTGGGGAATGTATGAGAGTATTTTTTAATAATGAAAATACCCCATAGGTATTAATTTAGTCAGGTTTAAAACTTTCTAAATCTGACCAAATATTTGACTTTTGGTTTGGTTTGGTTTATTTTGTTTTCCTACTCAGAGTTCTCACTCATTAGTTTTGAATAACACTAAAACTGCTGACTCCACGATTTTCTGATAATGTGAAAGACAATTAAGTGATAATTACTGAACAAATGTAAAGCTCTCCATATTCTTCAATCAGACCTGTTTGTGTACCATACTATCTGTAAACTAAAGTGAATCAGTGGACATCCTTTACAGGATGATTTGTGGAGTCAGAATACCAGGCACCTCACTGAAAAGCTTCCAGTATTTCCTGAGAAAATTCTTCTACAAGAGACATACACTGCAATGAAGAAATGAGAGAGCTGATGCATAGCTTCTGGAAAATATCCCATGCCTTTGCCATGAACTTTATTTCTTTACAAAAAATTGAAGTTTGTGGCCTTTTTCCCTTTTCCCTTATCTTTTCCTTTACCTTAGAAGAGATTGAGTTTGCTTTAATATTTGTTTATTTTCTTTAGAACTACAATGCTGAAATACGCAATAAAGCCTTCTCAGGTGTGGTTACAGATAGTGAGGCTGAAAGTATACAAAACAGTATTTTGATAGGATTTTGATAGTATTATGAAATGTTAAGGATATTATTATTACAATGAGTGGGAAAAAGTTACATAACCGTCACTTTTTCTTGTAAGTCTTCATAAAGCAAAGCAGCTGGACTTCTGCTCACATTTTTCTTCAATGTTATTTTTTTTCCCTCAAATGGAGAAATATTTCCATAGACTTCAAGTCCTACAGCAAATTTCACTAAACTGTGTGAACTCTGCAGTTCTCTGAGGTCTTGCAACTGCAGAAGTCTGCTCAGTGGGCCTGGAAGCTGCTGCTGATGATAGATGATAGCTGTTGATGAAAACTTGAGGATGGCACAGGTGTTAAAATAAGAATAGAAAACTGATATTAAAGGTAACATGCTAAGACCTTGCAGATAATAATTTCTGTTACTAACAGAGAAATTGTTGGTATTGTTGGAGGAGATTGATGTGTTCCTGTTGCTGCATTTGAAAGACTCAAGTATTTAAAAAAAAAAAAAAAAAGAATTACAGAGTTTTTTCAGTTATTGAAAACAATTCTACTTCATTACAGGAATGTCTGTCTAAATTTTTTTTCTTTTTAGTATTAAAAATAGATTTGTGGTTGTTTAGCTAAAGTATTCATTTACAAATTCCTGTAGATCACCTCAAATGAATGTCACTAAATTAACTTATGAAGGTTGAAGGGTTTTTTATTTATTTTTGTTTTCTTTTCAAGATCAGTTAACAACATAAAATGAGTCTATCATCTCTCCCACATATAAATAGTATAAATTATTTTACTCTGAAGTTAAGAACATACATTTACAATAATTTAGGATTCATTACAGTAGCCCACTGAGCTAGTGGGAGTTACTCAGAAATTCTGAATGCAGTTTCAAAGGCAACACTCAGTAGTAGTCAGCAAAGAAAACTGAATGGCACAGATTATTAGAAAAGTGAAACAGAACTGACTCAGAAATATCAGTGTACTGCTGTTTTGCAGTGTTTTGCCAGTGTCTGTGAGTATTTTGTGGTGATCTTGAAAAGACATAGTACCACTGGAAAACTTTTGAAAAAAAAAAACCATCAAGAATGACCAAAAGCATGTCATACTTTCTGTAGAAAGGACAACTCAGGACGCCAACTGCATTGGCACTGTAGCTTGAATTGGAAGAGTGCTGTGGAAGCAAATCTTCAAATTGTTTTCATTTGCTATTTATTTCTTTAGTTGCTGGGTGATTTGAGAGATCACAAGGTGATTTCCTTCACAATAAGTGAAAAATTTCCACTAATTCTTATTCTCAGTCCATGGAAAGAAGGCTAGTCTTAGTCTGAAGGAAAACATTGCTAAACACACTTAGTGAGGATGTCAGGCTCTTGGCATCAACTATTTTACTCTTCACCATTGTTCCCAGTGTACGTATAAGTAAGTAGGCCTGGAGTTTTCATTTGGGGAAACAAGCCAACTGAGTGGGGTGAGCAAAAATATTACAGAATTTTATTAAATAGAAGAGAGTAGACTTTAAACAATTGGCTTGAAAACCTTTGCTTCAGATGATAACTTTTATCCTGATCATGGTTTTTTTTTTTTATTTTCCTTTTGTATGAGTTGTGTAGGTTTACGCTACTGAGTTTCATATTCATCAGGGCTATCAAGAATTGGCTGTCTCTAAGGTGTAAGCACACTGACTCCAACAAAGCCATAAATCTGGCCAAAACAATGTTACTGGGATTTAGCTTCATTACAAATTCCCTAAACTCCTCTACAAATTGTCTATGACCCATATTTCTTGATGCCTCCACCTGCTAGAATCTGGGGTTATAAAAACTACTGAAGCAACAGTACAACACTCCATCACTCCAGGAGAGTTAGCAAGCTTTGGCTTGTTTATAGAATATCGCTGGTTTTTGTTTCCATGCTTTTCAATTTTTTTGTTCCTTTTAATATATTTCTTTAAAAGCATGCTTCCTTAAACTAATAACTATGATTTGAGGACTCAGTATACTCTAAAACCTTTATGATTCATAATAGCTTTTCTTCTAGCAAGCTTTCATAAAGGTTTAGTGCAGTACTTGTGCTTTACCACAAATCTTCACATAATACAAGGGAATTTCACTCTTCATCCCTAGCAAACTTGTTATTGTGTCACTCAGAGATGCTTATGATGACAGTGACCACTGTGTGGTGGGTGTCCCATGATGCTGAAAAATAAAATCCTTATGGCAAACTGTATATTCTTTTAATGTGGATACCTTCCTGCCAGCCTTAGCTTTCCAATGAAAAGGGATTCAATTAAAGCTTTTTAGATGTACATAAAATAAGTTCCTTGATTCCTCTTAACCCTTAATAAGTCTGTGACATTATGGAATAAACCTGACTGTAAGTTGTTTTTTGGTTTTGGTTTTGGTTTTGGCATTTTTTTGAGACTTATGTTCGTTATAACTTCCAAGCAAAAATAGGAAGAAACCAAGGGAAAAAAAATCAATAAAAGCAATCATTCCGAAGGATGCGTCAAGTATTGCCAAAATGTAGTAAGATAATGAAGATTTCAGATATCATATTCTCTAATTTCTGTCCTAAATTACTGGCTTAATGTTGATTTTATATTTGAACCAACCCAAGTTTTATTTACGCATTTATCTGGGAACTGAAAGTATCCAACAGTTGTTTTTTATCACAATTGACTCCAAGGAGATCTCATTTTGCCTGTTGCTTACTTTCTTATTTTGAAGCTGTTATCCAATTTATATGTGAAATAGAAAACTGGGTCTGTGAGTGACTTAAGAAAGAAACAAAAGCTGATCTTAGCAGCATCATTGTATTCAAATGGGGGGGGGGGGAGTGGAATA
>VWZD01004947.1:942-31618 GCA_013396695.1 Sakesphorus luctuosus | reverse complement strand
GAATGAATTAGTAGAAATTTGTTTTGAATCATTTAATTTTTTTTTTTTTTTTTTTGAACTGTCAGTAGTTTTTAGCACGTGTTTGATACTCAGCAGCCACCCTGCAAGCTCAGTTATTGAAGAGATGTCATGTTGTATTATTTCTGTTTCCTGAGTAGATAGGCAAGTGAACAATGTTTTTGTGATGCTGCCCAGTCCTGCTGCTACAACTGTTGGACCAAATGAACAAAAGTTAACTTTGTGCCAAACAGATTTTAGCTTTTTCACTTCCTTACAAAGAGTAAAGGACAGAGTGATCATATGAAAACTCATAGTGTTCAGGCACAGGAGGCCATACTATGAAGGTCGACTAATTATTATTTGATCTTCAGTTGTCAAATTAACAAAATNCCTTCTGTAATTGGTATATTGTACACATCTGCTGAGAAGGTCGGCACAGCTTCTTCTGAGATCAGTTCCTTAAAGGTATATCACACTAATTACAAGGGCAGTTCAGTACACAGCTTTACCTTTTAGGCCAAATACCATATGAAATTCCCACGGAAGTTCAAGATAATTTCTGCTATGTACTGAAATAACAGTCCACAGAGGTGGAGAAATGAAACATACAGTCTGCAGCCTTCCAGTAGTCTCTGATTCTAAAGTTGGAATAACAGAATTGTTAGTGAAAGCAGCTGTATCTCTTAATCACTTGTTATCTTACTAAGTTACATGCAATGCATATGTAGGCCATGTGTCATCTAGTTTTGTTTACAAAATGGAACTTAAAATCAGTTATTGCCACTCTAGATACTGTTCACACCACCTGACACATTTCCAGATTTATCTTTTAACTTAAAATGTACATCTTGCTGCAAAACATAACTGGAAGAACACCCATGTTAAGATGAAATTATTTCTTTTCTAAACAGAGAAAAAAACTCCAACCACTGATGGTACAAAATGGTGAAGGTACTGAAATAGGAAATCCAAAACCTCATTTCTCTACTGAATCATGAACAGCACAAACATAAGTTAGCATAACTTCTATCTACAGAGAGAGTTCTGAGTGTATGGCTATTGACTATACAAACCTATTTACTTCTAACACTTCATAGTTTAAAAAATACTACTGTTGGAGATTTTTCCATCTTTTTCCCCCCACATTAATTAATAAGATTTTAAGCTTTCAGAAGCAAGAGGTGTTTTTAATGAACAAATTGGTTTGTTGCCAGTTCCAAGCATGCTAACATTGTATCATTTCAGTAATTATTACTTTAAGGAAAAAAGAGCTCCAGGAGGAACAAGAGGTTCAGGTTTAATACATTATTAAAACAATGTCTGAATGTATTATGGTGTCAGTATTAGTTTGCAAAAACTGACAGCAAAGCTTGACTTTCACCCACATTTTACAAGAGTGGTCTCAGGAGAGAGTCTGCTGCTGATATGCTTTAACCTACGTGAAAGTAAAAATGGGTTTTGTGTCTACCTAACATAAGAAAATTACAAGGTTGTCTTTTTTTCTTCTGAAGGATGTACATAAAAAGTTCAGAAGACTAGATCCACATTCAAAATGTGCCAGAATTACAACACACTTTTCAAATATCTGGCTTACGATTCAAATTTTGAATGTAGTGTAGTAAAGTGCTCTCTTCAAGCTTTCGGGGTCATCTTTTTCTGTTTGCTGGGTCATTTGCAGAATTCATAGGCATGAGTGGTTAGTGCAAATCACATGCTTTGATAATGAAAATTCAAGAAAAGCAAGAGGTCAGATAAAGCACACTTTTTAACAGGTTGTTTTTATGATATTTTTGATCAGCATGATTTTTTTACAATTAGAGCCAGAGATTATTTATTATCTCTCTAATAAAAGAATTGGCTATAAATCCCAATTTTGTATTTTTTTCCCTCTGGCAAATTTGGTTACATATATACTATATATCCCTTTGATTTAACTCCTTTTTTTTTCCTGGACTGAATAGAATCAAACAGCAAAGTTGTCAGCAATAGAAAAAAACAGCTGAGTGCCATGGCTCTGTTACTAATATGAGAAACATTTGCATCTGCAGTCCTCTTCCAATCAACTTACATGTCAAATAAGAGAAAGAATTGCCAACTATACAGATACTCTACAAATGGATCTTTGAAATTGAACTATAATATGTTTTATTTTGGTTTTCCTTTTTGCTACTGTTTGTTTGTGGTTTGGGTGGGGTTTTTTTAATCAGGACAATCAATAGCAAGGTTGTTAAAGGCAATGATAGATTTTCATTCATTTAAAATACCAGATAATATTGAAAAAAAGACTGAGAAATGGACAGCAGCTTTTGCCATGGAAATGTTTATAGCCATGCTATTGTGTATTTCATTCCAAAATGAAGAAGGTAGTGAAGAAAAAGCATGACGGGAAAAGCTAGACCAGCTGAATATAACTATAAGCTCTGAGAAAATGATCATTCCTGATACATCAGTTTCCTAGTGAAGACTGCAGAATCTAAAGGTGTTTCAGTTGTTGGTTTAATTTAGGAAGAGAAATACTTTTTAATTAGTATTTAAGAAATTATTAACATTTACATTTGATATTCATAAAACATCATTCAAAAATGTGTTGTATGAATGAGTACTAAGCCAAATAGTTTGCTGTTAGTACTTAGATAAAAATTACAATGCAAGTATTTTTGTAATTACCAGAGCTTCATCTTGTGGAGTATTAATAAAAACGTTCCCTAAAAACTCATTTCAAAAGTAATTTCTGTTTGGAAATTACAAATGTGAACTAGGAAGAATTAAGTTACCAAAAATATAATTAACTCTAATTCTCACTTTAAATATAGTGTATTTAATAAATACATTCAGTGCATATGGTTGCAATGTGATGTTATTTTTACCAATACTTAAAAATGCCACATTGAACGTTGTTCTTAATATTACAGTACTGTCAGATTGATTTATTCGTATCATCAACAAAACAGGTAAGAGATATAATTCTAAATGGATAAGATGAAAATTTTCCTGGAATATATGACTGTCTTGGATCAGTTCACTGTTGTCTTGGGTTTGTATGGCCAAGTTTTGGTAGTGAGGGTGCTGCAGGGATGGCTTCTGTGAAAAGATGCCAGACGCTTCCTTCATGTTTGGCAGAGCCAATGCCAGCCAGCTCCAGGATGGACCTATCACTTGCCAAGGCTGATCCATTCAGAGATGGCAGTAATGCCTCTGTGATAATATATTTTAGAAAGAAAAGAAAGTTATTGCACAGATATAAATGCGACCAGATATAAGCAGAGTGAGAATATGTTAGACGAACAACTCTGCAGACACCAAGGTCAGTGGAGAAGCAGGGAAGAAGGTGCTCCAAGTGCCAAAGCAGACATTCCCTGCAGCCTTTGGTGCAGACCATGGTGAAGCAGCTGTACCCCTGCAGCCCATGGAGGACCATGGGGTACAGAGATCCACCTGCAGCCCATGGAGAAGACCCACACTGGAGAGAGGGCTGTGAACCTGTGCTGGAACAGGCTCCTGGTAGAGACCTGCAGACCCATGGGGAGAGGAGTCCACATGGAGCAGGTTTCCACCTAAGACTTGTGGCCCTGTAGGAGACCCATGTTGGAGCAGGCTATGCTTGAAGGACTGCACCCCATGGATAAGTGGCCTATGTTGCACCAGCTTATGGGGAATTGTTGTCTGTGGAATAGACTAATGTTGAATAAGTTCATGAAGAATTGTCTCCCATAGGAGGGACCCCACACTGGTGCAGGGGAAACACTCTTGTCTCTGAGCAGCATCAGGAACAATGTGTGATGAACTGACTGTAACTGCCATTCCCTATCTTCCTGCACCACTGGGGGAGANCTTTTTAAGATTTATTTTACTTCTTATAATCCTGCTCTGATTTTGTTCTAAATAAATTCAACTAATATCCCACATTTGAGTCTATTTTGCCTATGAATATCTCCTCATCTCTGTCTCAATACATGAACCCTTTCTTATATTTTCTGGCCTTTGTCCAATTGCAGAGGGTAGTGCTAGTGCAGCTTTTGTGGGTGCCTGATATTCAGCCATGGTCAACACAATACAACAATTTCTTTATTTTGCAAAACAGACTGAAAATTATTATCTTTTCCTTTTCATTTCCAGACTACTTCATTGATTTCTTGCAAGAAATTCTTAGTCATATACAATGCTATACATTACACAGGTATTGATTAGACCATATTCATCTAGTGATAATTAACTTTCATTTCACTGAAACTAATACTTTATGAAGCTATATATAAAGATGGAAAATGTTTAGCTGTATTTCTAGTTTTCTATAAATTTTCATGTTTAGAGGACTTATTTTTTTGCTTTAAATAACTTATTTGTAACCAAGTTTGACATCTGCTCTTCCTTCTATTTATGTTCTGCACAGAATTAAAATAGTCAAAGGGGGAGGCCCTATTTTTACTTTTCATACAAAGCACTCCTACCTTTACTTTAGCCCTGAACCAGAAGGAGCTTTGGCCATGATATAGATCTTTCTTTCACATCTGTTGACAGGTTTGCTGAAGGTTGCAGGGTATTCATCAGTGACCGTGCTGCAGTGGCCTCTTGGGGTTTCTAGCAACAATGGCAGAGCTCCATCTTCCATACTCTTTTCTCATCTCCTGAAATATTTCTGTCACAAACAATGGGAGGCAAATACAAATGGCTGCATCTATATCACCACGTTAGTGCTCTGGAGGTGGTTCTGCTCCATGTGAATTCACCAGAGTCTGTAGCTGGCACTTTGCAGTATGCCACCCACCTGGGAGAACACTGATAACTCAAAGCAGTTTCTCTCCTGCAGGAACAAAGGCTGAAGTCATACACAGGTGCAATCCAGAGCACCCTGCTTCTGGAGTGGATGCATCATGTCCCATTAGCCAGCTCATTATTCAAGCTCTAGTATAGGCCTTGGACTGGCAGATGGAACAAGCTTCACCACAAAGACAAATGATCTTAAGACCATAGTTTTTCATTATAAATAAAACGCAGCACATTTCATCTTTGCTCTAGATAAATTGATAACACACGTGTAGCAGTTTTGGTTGTTATTATCTATGGTAGAACAGTAATATTAAAGAAATGTAAAAAGAAAGGAAGAGAAAGGATAAAAACACCAACTGCTGGATTCAGTGATGAAACTTGGTAGTTGCAGCTTCAATGTCTATTGGTTGAAGATAGTGGTCGGAGTCCTGTCAAAGTGATGATCTTGATCCACTAGGGGTGAGAAAAGCCCACCAAACTCAAAGATTTAATGAGTTATTATACACTTCAAGCTCAGTTGAAAGAATGCCTTCTACCTCTGCTGGCACAGGAAGTTTCACAATGGATGATGTCACAGGATATGTGATGCATCTCTGACACCTTCTAAGACATTACAGCTGCCTATAATGTCAGCATCAGTCGTGGTCCATTATGGTCCAGAATGGTCTGTTGTCTGAGATGAGTAGCCCAGGCCATGTATGAAATGTCTTTGATGCTCCCCAGAGGGATTTTCATGGCAGTCACCATGTATGGGAGGATGTTGGCATGATGAGAAGGATTATGGTATGTGGCAGGATTTGCTTCTTTCCACCCTCTTCCCTGATCTGGAAATCCAGTTTGTAGCTTCAGCTGCGCATATGCTTCTGTACGTGGGATAGCTGGACTTTCACAGTAGGCATATTCAGGGAGGGGTACGCTTTGCTGGATGAGCAGCTGTTTCTTTGCAGTTTGGCAAAAATCTTTTGGTGCTCTTAGCAAAGTTTAAGCCACTAACTATTTCAGTTTCTGACAAGCCACAAAAGTAGGGCTTGTTCCCAGCACTTAATTGCAGCTCCAGACTGATCTCCCATGTTAGAGTTGTTGTAGGCTACCTGCAGATAGGCAGGTCACAGTCTAATGCTACTTTTAAGCTGGTTTTTGAAGCTAAGGATTGTCTGGGAAACCCTTGTCCTAATCCATTGTACTTACACTGGGCAAGAGAGACCTAGAGTTTTGAAAACTTTGGAAAGTCCAGCCATCTGCTTCATTGAATATTTTCCCATTACAGAAACTGCTGACAAGTGATGCAGGCAGGTTAACAAGCTGTGTGTCAGCTATGTGCCAGGAGCAGAAAGATAGTATCAGGACTGATGCTGAGGAAGAGAGGGCTCCCCAAAAGAGGAAATGGTACAAAAGTGCTGTTGAATTTCCAAATACTGCAACTACTCACCAAGAGAGACTATGTGTAGTATGCTTAATCCATATATTTCATTATCAGAAATCCTCAGAAATAACTGAACCTGTGCAACAATTTGGAAAATGAAGAAAGGTTTTTTGAAAATTTTGTGTCTCTGGAAGCATGGGGAACACAGGTTCTTTTGCCCTAATTTTACTCTTCTTTAAGATTTTTACTTTATCTTATGAAAGTGATATGGTAAATCCTCGTATCACAACTGGCATGAATCCTTTTGGTCCTAAACACCATATTCTGCACACTTCCATAAATGAGAAGTTCAGTATACTGATAATTTTAAGTGCAAAGAGTGAGGACTCTCCTGGGAAAGATGAAAGTTGTGCTCTATTAGGTCCTGATGATGAACATTACCAAGTAGGGAAAAAAACTTTATTTGCTCCATTAAATTTTCACACACATTGTGCTTTTAATTTAATATGGAACTATGTAAGGACATATAAAAATATGTTTATTATTTTGGAAGGGAATGAAAACTACTCTTTCAGAAAATAGTTTTACAAGTTATGTAACATCAGTTATATTTCACCAGTTTTCTAGATTTCTAGGTGCCATATCTTAAATTACTGACAATCAATCCTGCAAGGGATACTTATGTTTATGGTGTTGTTTACTCTAATCTCTGTGGCAAATGAAACACTGACATGAAAACAGCCACATTTCTATTTTCCATCAAACGTGTTGTTGAAATTTAGAAGTAGGTGGGCCCACTTCACATTTAATGAATGATCAGTTGGGTAATTTTAATGACAAATACAGCTCTGTGTGGTCTGCCATTTTCCAGGTAGAGCATTTATCCCTGTCAGCACTGCTGTGAATTTCAGTGCATCAGCTAGACAGAACTGAATTCAATCTTTTACATGCCTTGGGAAATATCCAACATGTTTCACATTTTCTTCTGACATGCAGCTGACTAGGATGCAGTGCATCTTAAATTAACAGGGATTCATCAAATCATAATTGCTATCATTCTGACCCCATGACACTTTCTCATTCTGTGCACCTAATCACACGTGCTTGCACAAACATTTTTTTAAAAGCATGCCATTCCATGCCAAATGTTTGTATATGTGTGTGTGTGTGTGTGTAGGACAATCCTGCTGGTATAACAGCTGGGAATGGACACAGGCACCAGAACTCTATTGCCATGAAACTGTTCTGAAGAATCTCTTGTGTTGCTTTCCATATTAATTTTTATTGTATTTCATTTTACATAATAGGTACACATTTATTGTTGTCTAGTATACTTAACAAAATTTTTGATATATGCTTCTTTATTTAAATTGTTTTGAAAAAAACACACAACAGTTGAGTTATTATTTTAAATATGTTCTCACTGATATACAAAATCCTTTTTAATAACTTCTGCTTTTATTCATATGAATGCGTATTCTGTGTGTTGCCTCTACCACACATAGGTATAAGCCCAGCATACAGAGGTACCAGGCTGCATCTGAAGACTTGTCTTTTCCATTGGATTTCTTGTGAACAGCTGAATGCCGTGAGTCTTGTGAACCTCTTTCAGCATTAGGAGTTCCATGCAGGGGAAGAGACTTAGAGAAAGATCATACAATAAAATTTCTGATGAAATGAAATTTTTTGCTACAAGAATGGATCCTTGCAATGTAATCATATGTTATGGTTCATTGCTCCCATGGACAGCAGAAAGAATCTAAGCTTGTAGGACCTCTTTTTCCCTGCTTTGTAGACATCTGAGTTAGAAGCTAGAAAAAAACTGAGATTCATTTGATTTTAAATTGAACCTGAGTTCAGTTTGTTTGGAATTAAGAGCAAATTCTGCCCAGGGACGTGTACACTAGAGGCAGAAAAAGGTGGAAGAATGCCTATGTCATTGATTTGATATAGAAGTACTTTAACTTCTGGCTGCTAGCTTTGCTTCTGCATAATATAAGAAAGTTTGTCCTTCATCACAAATTCTATTTTTTTATTTCCTGACCTATGTGTCTCAGAGAAAGAAAAGAAAAAAAAGCAATCAATCACTTGGATCCTGCAGTCTTACAAAACAGCATCAATTTTTGGTTTATCATCTTTCATTAGACAAGAATTAAAGAAAAAAACAAATAGCTACGAGAAAATGGGATAAGAAAATAAAGTAGTGCAAGCAGTAAAATAATAGTTTCTCTTTCTATTATTGGCTGCAGATATTTAGTATTCTTCTCCTACTTCCAGTCTTTTATCCCACCTTTCTCCTATTTCTTGTTTTTCTGGCATTCAGCCTTACTTTGGGTGAGTCATCTGGTGCATAGGCTTATTTGCATCTTCCTTCAGCTCTGCTGTGACTTAGTATGGTAGGTAGCAGCTATAGAGGTGAAAAAACTTGGGATAAACAAAGATCCTGGAGGTAAAGCAAAGAAAGAGAGAAGAAGTAATTAGAGAGATGGAAAGCAAAGTCAGTATGTGTTAATGAGTGTTTCTGAAAATACAGAGTGGGGCCAAGAACATTGCTTGAGACCATCAGAGGAGGAGACTGATTCTCTGAAAAAATCTTTCAAATAATAGTAGACTAGATGTGGTGAAGTAGAAGGAATTTATCTGGGAAAGGCTTCTTAGGTCAGGATTTGGGAGTTTTTATATTTTTGTACTCTTAATATTGATAAAAGTAATAAGATGATGCCCTTATGTTTACAGTTTACATTTGTATTTAACATATAAATAATAAATCTATTCAATAAATTTAGTAAACATATGTATGATGAGTGGGAATAAGTTGATTCTTGACACATTTAGCAATTTACAGTATTTTTTAATCTGCAGTCTGGAATATTTGTTATTTTCATTTCTGGTTTTCTTGGCTTTTAAATTAAGAAAGATATTTTCATATGCCCAAATTAATGATTTCTCTGGTTTTCTATCTAAAATTTACCCCTTACTTTATGAAGAAATGTATCCATAGATGTTAGTTAAACTCTCAAAATTGTAAAATGTACTAAACAGCAGTAATTACAAAAGTGAATGTTTCAACAATGAATGAAATACAGCCATATTTCTTACGTTTCTTAATGACTTCTTCCTGCACTGTTCATAGGAAGACTTGAATACCGAGTGCCTTTACTGAAATGTTTGTCTCTGTTCCTGATTACACTTATCAATTCATTGCATGAGTTAGAAACATTTCTGATTCCCATCGGATTATTAGTGTCCTTAGTTTTGACTGGGGATGCTTGTTTTGCAGATAAATGCCAGAGAAATATTCAAGCAGAAGCTGAAATTGATCCCTTTAGCATGACTAAGAATAAGCCTTATACATAGCATGTTAAAATGGTATAAGAACATAAGAAATGCATGAGATAGTGTTTATGGAAAGCACACAAATCTGACTAATACCTGATATTTTCCTCATACTTCTCCACAGTCATTGGGCTAATGATGCTGACTGCTCACTTATCATCTAGTTTGCAAGTCTATCATTTCTGAATTTGCCCAATCCCTTTTTGAAGCAGCTGATACCATCTACCTCTATGGTCTCCTGTAGAAAGAGGTTCCAGAAAATTTCTGCCCACTGGGAAAAAAGTACATTTTTTTACCTGTTTTAAAGGGATCTCCTGGTTGTCCCAATAGGTATTCCCTAATTCTAGGGTCAGAGAATTAGGTGACTAACTCTTCCATGTTCATCGACTTCAGTAATAAATTTGAAACTATAATTTTGCCTCATTATTCTTTCCTACAAACAGGAGGGTACACAATTGGATTAAGAGCTGGCTGGAGGATCAGGCCCAGAGAGTGCTGGTGAACAGAGCTACATCCAGCTGTTGCTAGTGGTGTTCCTCAGGAGTCTGTGTGGGGTCCAGTCCTGTTTAACATCTTTATTGATGTTTTAGATGAGGAGATTGAGTCCATCATCAGCCAATTTGCTGATGACACCAAGTTGGGAGGGAGTGTCGACCTGTTGCAAGGCAGGAGGGCTTTGCAGAGGGATCTAGATAGACTTGAGAGGTGGGCTGATTCCAATGGGATGAAGTTCAATAAGGCCAAGTGCTGGGTCCTGCACTTTGGGTCACAACAACCCCATGCAGCGCTACAGGCTGGGCACAGAGTGCCTGGAGAACCACCAGGCAGAAAGGGACCTGGGGGTACTAATTCACAGGAAGCTCAACATGAGCCAGCAGTGTGCCCAGGTGGCCAAGAAGGCCAGTGGGATCCTCTCCTGTATCAAAAATAGCGTGGCCAGCAGGACCAGGGAAGTGATCCTTCCCCTGTACTCTGCCTTGGTGAGGCCACACCTTGAGTATTGTGTTCAGTTCTGGGCCCCTGAGTTCAGGAAAGATATTGAGGGGCTGGAGCGGGTCCAGAGAAGAGCAACAAGGCTGGTGAAGGGACTGGAGCATAAGTCCTATGGGGAGAGGCTGAGGGAGCTGGGGTTGTTTAGCCTGGA
The DNA here is from genome assembly GCA_013396695.1 of Sakesphorus luctuosus. Taxonomy (NCBI): domain Eukaryota; kingdom Metazoa; phylum Chordata; class Aves; order Passeriformes; family Thamnophilidae; genus Sakesphorus; species Sakesphorus luctuosus. The sequence continues at coordinate 21,008 of VWZD01004947.1, read as the reverse complement.
GAAGAGGAGGCTTAGAGGTGACCTCATTACTGTTCTCTTTCCCTCTAGGAAATAAAGAACAAATTATATTTAATAATCACTGTACTTAAAGCTGAAATTTGACAGCCCTGAATGGGATTTGAGGAAGAGAGCATAATAGAGCAGAAATCATTTTCATTTTGCCATAAAACCTGTATAAAGTTTATGTAGTTATTTCAGTTGCATGTAATAATTGTTTTCCAAGGGTAGGTGGTTTACACTAAATTGCACAAGAAGCAAAACTGCAGACTTTGTGGTTGTCACATTCTGTGTCTATGACAACTGCCAGAGGCTTTCCCACAGAAAATTTTGGGATCAGGCACTATCATACAGCAACAGAAAGAGTATCTTGTACTCCACTGCAGAGGAATAGTTCAGTAAGAGTGTAAATTTTCAGGATATGAAGAAAGGTTTTTAGAGTTGAGAAAGACTGTTCTTGTCAGAGACAGAGATGAGTGTTTCTGAGGCTCCAATATCTTCAGCTTATGAGTCTGGGAAGGTTCATACACCTCTCAAAGTAATAGGGCTATTACTGAGCTGTCATTAGAAAAATCATTGACATTCTAGCCTTCCCCCAAGCGTGTCTGAGAATTTTTATTAGAGCCTAAATAATTTCTAGCATGAATAAAAATATGGTGGGTTCACATAATCACATGATTCTATTTATGCAGTCAATGTAAGTCCAAAATGGCAAGTTATTTCACCATAATTATGTGTGTTATTATTCCTTCAGAAAAGCAAAACAAAAAAAAAAACCCTGTCCTTCGCCACAAAAAAAAAGGCAGAAAAAAAGCACCCCAACCAACCAAAACAAGCAAACAAACAAATCCCCAAAAAAACTCAATCAAAACACACAAATAAAACACCTTTTCCAAAGTTTTGACTTTCTGTGATCTAAGACTGGAAGAAGGAATTAAAAACAAGATTTTGAGGAATGTCAGAAGGCTTTGCTTTTATTGTTTCCTGCACGAGTATGACATTTTAAAAGCATTTGTAAAAGTATGCTTCTTGCATATAACATTCTTCTCTGAACTTCATTATTCAGCAGAAAATCTTAAGGGGTGGACAGTTCTTCATGCTTGAAACTTTCAGTAAGTTTTCAGCATGATTGCAATTCCCTCATGATACGTCAGTATACAATATGTTCCTTGTGAGATAACTTTTAGCAGGTGACTGCTGAGACCCATGTTAGGTGAAGATGACGTTTGGTCTTGTTATGTGTCAGGAACCATTGTTTCCAGGTCACTGAATACATTCTAGCTATTTTACTTCTGAGGCACAGGTCTTTGAGGCAATCTATTGTCTGTTGAGCTTAGACAGGTTTTCTTGAGTTTTACATAAGCTTCATATGCTTACTGACATGCTTTGCTCAGTCTGAAACAGAATCTTGTCACTTGCTGTTTAATATTCTTTTCATCTTCATCTATATTAACAGTTATGAAAGGTTGTGATTTTCTCTTGTACTGAAGAAAAGATGACATAGGGCCCTGGGTTCTTCCTGTTTTTTTCCTTGGTTTGTTTTTTTTTCTTGTGTGTGGTTTTTTTTTCTTTAGTTCTTGCAGAGGAGCCAATTCTAAATCACACAGGAGGCTGATAGACAAGGAAGGAATTACTCATCCATCTCACATATGACTAAGGTAAACCACTTTCAAACCTATGCAAATATTTGTGTTTTGCAGGTCCACTCGAAGTGGTGAGTTAAGTTTATATGCTTGGTAGAAAGGGTATTCACTTCTGAAGTGAAATGAAGTAGACAGGGAAAATAAAAAGCTGCTCTTGAGATATTATATCCTTCATGTAAAGATGTTCAAAGCAATAAAAGAGGAATTTTTTTCTTGGTGATTTGTAACACAGTAAAAGATCAGTACACCAGAGATGGAATGCACCTGATTGTTCAGCCAGTGGATTCTTGGTACAAAATATCTCTGTATATAAGTACTACTAAAAGTCATACTGGGCTCAAACTCGTATTTCCCTGTGCATTGACAACCTAGTGGCACAGTTGCTACTACTATAATTTATTACAGATCTGGAGAAAAATCATATCTTGGCAGCAAAGATAAAGGAAAAGCAGATTTGAACATCTCTGTCCCTGCTCCCTTTCTTTTTTCTTTTCTTTTTTTTTTTCCTTTAAATGCACATTTTTCACAATTTTAACTTCTATTTAGTGACCCATAACCTCATCTGTTTTCAAGGGCACTTCAATCTAAAAGCAGCAGTAATAGCAAGAGGAAGAGCAGAAGCAGCAGCAGCAGGGATTCTGCTTGTGTAGCTATGAGAAGTATTTCAGTAATGAAAGGGATAATTGTGGCTCCCTGCCTCTGCTGTAATTGAAAATCTAGTATAGTGCCTTTTCCATTTAACTTTATTGCTTCAGTTCAAATTATTGTATGGAAGAGAAAGAAACACTAGAATAATGTCTCTACTAGTGCTTCCCTGTCCATTCACTGGTTTGAAACCCAGCATTAAAGTTAAAAGGAAGAGCAATTAGATATATGGAATTATTGAGGGAAAGAAATATATAATAAATTTCACTAATGAAAAAAGATTGCTTACCAAATATCTACTTACTAGTTCTGTCTATCAGGTTATATCCAATGAGCTAGGGAACAAGTAATGTGGTAACAATTGTCCAGGTAATTTATGCTGAATTATAAGGAAAAACCTTTTCATTGTAGTAATTGCCATGACACGTAAGCTAAATGGCTAAAGCTGTTCCATGCACTGACAAAGCACAACCTTAAATTTGAAATGTTGAAGTATTTTCACTTTCTACTGTCTTAAGTGCCAATGAAGATATGTAGTATGTTGCAGTTATCTTCCTTGATAATAACTATTCTTATACAATATGTTTTTCAAACTTCCTTTTTTTCTGCTAATCTGATATCTAAGTTTCAACAACAGCATACATGTGAACAGAAATATAATGGAGTTAACAATTCTAAATTCCTCTGAAATATTATGCTCATTATATATATTTACTTATATCACTGTGGGAAAAAAAAAGAATAATTTGGAAAATAAGTACTAATCATGGATTCGAACATTACATTCACTGTCTTATAAGAAACTGTAGACCCACAACTCACAGTCTTCCTCCCATGCTGAAATAGTGTCAGTTGGCTTCTGTTTTCGGAGTAAAACCCATGTAGATATTCTCTGGTGATGAATCCATGAAGTACAGTTTTACTTTACTGTATTTCAAGTAAAATTAATTCAGCTACTATGGATGTACCTCCTTTAAAATCAGAGCTAAAAATTACTTTGTATTTAATGAAAGGTCACGGAGAGAGGTACTTGATATTTTTCAGCAAAATGCAAAATAAGAAATACAGGGAAAGGATCTTTGTAGCAGCGAGGGAAGCAAAAACCTCACTAGTCCATGGGAGAGATATGTGTGTTCTTTATTATCTTCATACGTCTGCTTGCTTCTTCATTCTTGTAGCTCAGTCTTCATAGACTCAACCTGTTGGAAGAGACCTCAGATGATCAAGTCCAACCCTTAATCCAACACCACTGTGATTACTAGATCATGGCACATTTGTACCACATACAGTCATCTTAAAAACCTCCAGGGTCAGAGAATCCACCACCTCTCTGGGCAGGCCACCGCAATGCCTGATTACTCTCTTTGTAAAGAATTTCTTTCTAATATCCAACCTAAACCTCCCCTGGCAGAGCTTAAGCCTGTGCCCTCCTGCTATAATGCTGGTTGTCTGGGAGAAAAGACCAACCCCCAGCTGGCTACAACCTCCTTTCAGATAGTAACCTCCTGTCAGGTAGTTCCAGAGAGTAATGAGTTCACCCTTGAGCCTGCTCTTTTCCAGAATAAATAACCCCAGCTCCCTCAGCCTCCTCAGAGGACTTGTGCTTAAGTCCCTTCACCAGCCTCATTGCTCTTCTCTGGACCCACTCCAGCACCTCAATATCTTTCCTGGACTGAAGGTCCCAGAACTGAACACAGTACTCAAGGTGTGACATCAGCAGTGCTTAGTACAAGGGAAAGATCACTTCTCTTGCCTTACCAGCCACACTATTCTTGATACAGACCAGGATCCCATTGGGCTCCTTTGCCACCTGAGTATACTGCTGGCTCATGCTCAGCCTCCTGGCAATCCAAATCCCCAGGTCCCTTTCTGCCTGCCTGCTCTCCAACCACTCTGTCTCCAGTCTTCTTACTCTTTCACCCTTGTAGCTCAGGCTTCTTGCTCCTTTCCCACAATCACTTGAGTCTGTGTTCATATCCCCAAAGAAGGGGTGGAGCATGTAGCACCTCAACCAATGGGTGTGATGTTCAGCTCTTGGGCAGGTGCAATTAATTACCTTAAAGTCCATCTCCTGGGCAGGTGTAATTAATTACCATAATGTCCATCTCCTGGGCAGGTACAACTGATTATCTTTTGATGACAAACCCCTCTGCTACACATCTTCAAGAACATGAAATAAAAAGGAGCTATCAACAACCATACTCATACTCTCCTGCCTCAATGAAAAGTGATAATGCCTTGTTTATTTTTTGTGTTTCTAGATTTTACTAGCTGCTCAGCACAGTAAATCATTTTTCTTGTGTGGATATTTCTAGTATGTGTAAAGAGACAGAGATTTTCATTTAGACTTTCCATTCTAAATCAGTTAAAGGTTTTTTGAGGCAAACATAAATCTAACTTACATCCTGTGAAGAGCAAGTCACTATGCTAGTGTCAAAAAAATGTCATGGAAGCATAGATGTGAGGACAAAAGAGGAGAACAAATTGAGGTGTCAGTGCAACATGGGATGGAGAACTCTGACCAAGATAAAATTTTGGGAATTTCCTCATTATGTAGTCATTAGTTTAGTTGAAGTTAGAGATGTGGCTTTGTTTTGGGTTTAAACAGAACATGGGGATAGGCATTATTAACTAATAAATATGTGTGCTCAAACTGATATGAATAATGTGAGTCCTTGGACAAAATGTTTATTTTTACTGGCTCTCAGAACCCCTCTAAAATTGACACATATATTCCCTGTGTCACAGTACTTTTAGTTTCCTGAAGGGTTATCAGACTTAAAAATCAAAGCAACAATTGAACTGTACATTGAAATAAAGTGTCAGAAACAAGAAAAAAAGTGAGAAAATAAGATATCTGAATATAATCATAACTTAAAAAAATGCTAAAAAGGAAATGCCTTTCTAGATGTAGCTGCTGAACAGATGACAAATTAACTCAGGTAATAAACTATACAAAGCACAAATAGCCCATGGCAAAAAACTTATGCACTGTAAATTTTTTGTTGTTTTTGTTTGTTTGTTATTGTTTTGTTTTGTTTTTGTAATGTGGTGAAAAATATAAACTATTCCCTCTTTTACTTGTTGTTACACTAGTATTTATTTCAAAAGCATTGGATTTCTTAGAATTCTAAAATGGATATGAATAAAAAATTGATTATTTTATTCCAAAGTTAAAATTGAAAAAATAGCCTTGAAGATGGAAATCTGTGATAAATATTTCAGAAATTAGTAACTGATTAAAATTACTTGATAAATCAAATAATATTATGTGAACAAAATACATTTACCAAATCTTCAGTAATACAATGAGTCTGAATGTTTCCTTATGTTCAACATTGTGGTTATCTGCTACTTATCCTGTAGCAAAATGTTTATATTCTTGCAAGCTATTTTGTCACTCTGCCCAACTTTATACAAATGTTTCCAGTTAAATAATCAAATTCTACTTTTTATACTTTATGGATTCATCACTGCAGAAGATCTACATGGGTTTTACTCTGAAAACTTTGATGTGGGTCAGGTGCTGTAAGCATTCATGGGTCACTACTTAACATCAAAGACAATGGCACCTGTCTCAGAGCAACTACTTCCTAACCTTACTCAGCAGAGCACACAGAATTTCGGATTATCAGAAAATAGGCATAGTTGACCCCAAGTCAAGTCTCTTCACTAACGGTGATAAAAGAGTCAGTGATAGGGGGGAAAAAAAAAAAAGGAATTATATTTTTTTTTATATAGTTACGTGGCTCTGTTATGAAAAGGAAGCTGGTAAAATATGGCACCAAAACACAGATCATGAAAATAGGGTGAGACTTTTGGCACATCTTGTAATTTCCACCCTAAACATCCAAGAAACCTAGTTAATTGAAACTCACAAGGAGTTTAGCTGCCCATGGCAAAGGAATTGGAACTAGATGATCTTAAGGTCTGTTCTAACCCAAACTGTTCTGAGATTCTACAATCCTATGATAATCTTTTCAAGTTTCTTCCAGCCAGGCTAAATACAATAATTTCCATTTCCATTAGAAGGTAAAATCCTGCCTCTATTGTGCCACACATTAAAGAATATTCCCTACAGTGTCCTTAATAACAGATACAAGTGACAAAGTCTGAAGTTTCCTAGCTTTATTTACTGTTTTGGCTCCAGCACAGTATATACATGTGAGAAAGATTTGTTTTCTCACCACTATACCTTTTTCAGGTAAGATTTAGAGAGTCTTAGTGGTTTGTCCAATTGAATGACTAACTGGAAGTTTAAAACTGAAAATTACTTAAGATTATTTAAGAGAAAAATTCATTTTCTTGAATATTCCTGATTTTCAATCAATCTGTAAAAACCCCAGAAATTAATGACTGTATAATTAGAAATGGGGATCTGAAACATAATTATATTCCAGAAGAATCAAAATATTCTGAGTTGTAAAATACAAGCAGAAATGAGCAAATAATAAAACTGTTTCCTGAGTGTTCATTAGAATTTGAACTGTTGGTAAGCCTTGGCTTTTCTTCCACAGTACCGTGCTAAATCTCTATTGGTATGGGAAACAGTTTGAAATTCAAATCAGTAATGGAATTACAGAATTATTGTTATTATATAAGAAAGAAATTTCATAATATGGAAAAGAAAGTTTTGTATATGTCTGAACACAGCTTTTACATATCAAATTTGCTGAGGAGCCTGAAGTTTAGATAACTGTAAAGTACATAAGGATTTCCCCACCACTATCCCTACAGCGCAAAATAGAAACACTTTTGCCACCATCATAAGTGGCGTAGCTATTTTTAACTACAAAGGATGAATATTCTATGTTCTTGATAATATTCTGTGAATGTTGCAGGAGGTATCTACCATAAAAAAATAGTTTTGAAATTCTACTCAATACAGACTGAAACTAGAATAAAGTATGCTTGATAGAAAGGTGGAGAAATTTCTTTTCTAGGACAAACTGGAGAAAGTAAAATTATATTCGGGATTATGGTTCCATGCACACTCTGCACACCAGAACGAGGCAGGATTGGACATATCCACACACTATACTAAGACTGGGCTTATTCCAAGATGTGGCCTGAATTTTACATTGGTTACTCCTTAAATGAATGATCTTTTCTTTCCTGTTCTATCACTTCAACTTCTGGACATTCTTGGTGAGAGTAGCACAGTTAAAAATGCACATAATAATAGGTATATTGCCTTTATTCTGCAAGATATAGAGGTCAAAAATCTTGGTTTTGCTTGATGGATGCTTACAAAGTTATGCTTTTCCTAATGGAACAGTTTTGACAGCTGAGATTGGTTCAGCTTCGTGACATTCAGAAATGCATCAGTACGTGTCATATTCTTCACAGCTGGATATTTTATGATTGTATACTTTAAATTACTCTGCAAACATATACATATAAAAAACATTTTAAAATGTTATGAATGAGCAATCAAAAATTCAATTAAAGAATATTGTCACCATAAAATACAACAATTATAAATCTAGAGAAAAACACCTCTAAAAAAACCCTAAAAAACAAAAATGAGAATTATACTTCTGTGAATGGTTTTATTTGTTCAATTGAAAATCAGTTTTATAAGTAAAAATTAGCATTTCATCAGGAAACTCACATATGCCATTAAACACAAAAAAAATTAAAATGCTATTTTTGCAGACATACATTGGCAGGAGCTTTCGTCTCTCCTGATATAACCAAAATGAACCTTAGGGATACACTATCTTCTTTCATTTTGTAAAGTTTATTTCTTCTGCCATGTGAGATGTGCAGCATGTGATGAAATTAGTGTACAATGTTTGTCGGTGAGGAATAGTAGTTACAGGGATGGCTAATTCTGCCAAGTATTCTCTGAGGTGATTAATTATTACTCCTTATTTCAGTAAGTGACTAATTTATGTTGTCAGAGATTTACTGCCTGCTGTTTAGCATGTGACAAAGTGATTCTAAACTGTACTCTCTGAGTTACTTGAACTGAGGCAAGGCTGGAGTAATTACAGTGTTATGTAAGTGGAATTTTAATAGAAGCAACACAGATAGACCCAGGGAAGTGTAGAGGGCTCTTTATTTTTCTTTTTTTTTTCTTCCTCCCCTCTGTGTATGGTGTTGCTGCCATACTTGAGTGTATCTGCAAAGAAAAAGTGATGCATTGAATCTAGCTATTTAACTAATTTATTTTCAATTCAATGGTTACTTTTGAAATTAGAACCTTACATACCTTACCAACTGTGCTGGTTTAAAGTTAAATTGGCAGGAGAAATGAACTGTACACAAAAGAGATTATAAGTCAGAGTTACAATTTAATAATATTACAATAAATACAACGGCACAAGGAGAAATTGGTTTTAACCCACAAAACCCAGTATGATCCACCACCCTGGGGTACAAACCCCACGTGGTTCCCCCCAGTCCAAAATAGAAAGAAGCGAGAGACCTGTTGGTGCAAATGATGGTTCCAGTCTGGTCAAGAGTGGTGGTCGCAAGCTGGTTGAAAGTGATGATCTCCTGTCAAGGTCCTGCTGCTCCTCTGGATCCAACAAGTGGTCTCCAAGGTCTTCTTACCACCCCCACCCCCCTATGTATCCTCAGGGAGCACCCAGTCCTTCCCCTAGGGCAGGGACTCACACAATGGGTGATCAACTCTGTGAGTCATGGGGTATTTTTGAACCGTTGATGGCCCATTAGCAGCCACGCCCCCTCATGCTGGATGTGAAGGTGCTAATGACTCCCTGGGAAGCTGCTGCAAATGGTCCATTGCTCTTGGGAAATGAATAGAGGGGCTAGAATACATAGTCTTTGATCACCCCCACACAGTGATAACTGGTCCCACCTGCTGAACTAGGACACCAACTTTTTGAAAATATAAATTAGCAGGAACGATTGTCTGTTAATTCAGAAAAATGTGTGATAAAAAAATGGAAGGAAAACCTGAGGTCCAAGAGTTGCTACTCATGGCTTTTGAAATGGAGACTGAAACAGAAGGTTAAGGTCAGATATAAAGAGTGATAGTTCCTCATTCCATTCATACGTTCAACTTAAAAAATAATGAGAGAACTTCTTCACAATAAATACTACTCAGTGGCTTTTTTGCTTTAATTTGGTTTATAATTTTTTTTCAACCAATACGCAGTAGTTAAACCTGGTCATATACCCACTTTTATGTTTTACAGCCCTTTGTTTTCTTTAAATCAATTCCTGAGAAACAGATAGTGTGAAATCATTTTGTGTCTGTATCAATTCATTTATGTCACATTTCTAAGTGTGTGTGTGTGGGTTTTTTTCCTATAGCCATATGGGACAGACTTTTTTGTTTTATGGGTGTAAAGAGTTAAAAACATATGTTGGAGAATACACATCATCTAAACTTTCTTCACACTTTCACCAACAGCAGACAGCACTGTGAAGAGAGCAAAAAGAGAATTTCAAATCTTGAGTTAAATGGTGCAAGATTTAGGACAAAATCAGCAAACCCAGAAACACTCTCTATTTTTATTGAAATTTAATTTTGGGGAGAAAAAATCTGTTGGAAACGTGGTATTTTCATTACTTTTGTAAGACAAACAGGAAACAGATGCATTCAAAAAAAGAGAATGGACATTCAATCTGTGCCCTTTGAAGTTATTGTCATGAACTAGTAATGGACTCCCTCACAGAGAATCTAATTTTGAAAAGTAGTAGTATATTTAAGGGATTTTTCCTCAAAATTAGATTCTACAATAAAACACCTATAAACATGGTCAAGAACTCTTTATAAATATATCCAGTTTGTCTATACCAATGTGAAATTGATAATCTTCACACAAACATGTTTGATCCTAATGTACTAATCCTGAATTATGCTATTGCAGTAATGTTTCTGACAATGTACTTTCAGTTTTAATGATTCAAGAGACTCCTTTATTAAACTTTGAAATAAATCAATCAACCTTATATAAGGATCAGATTAGGGATTTGCATACTGGTAAAAGGTTAAGCAAATCTCTGTGTTGTTATTATTTTTAATTTACATCTTTAATGAGGTGTAGCATCACCAGAATTGTTGGTTTGGTTTCCCTCTATCTAAATACATAGGACTTGAGTTTACTTTTGATGTACTTGCAATCATCTCATATGTGAAAAAAAATACTGATACACATGAATTTAGGAGGAAATAAGTCATACAGTTTTCTGGCTTAACACAAACAAATTCACACACAGATAGGATATTTCCATGGACCACTCTCATGCAAGCAGATTATCACCCATCAGAATACCAAAATTGCTGTTAATTACAATTTTGTAAATTTAGCTGAATTCATGCTAACAATACTACAACCCTAAGCTAACAGTCTAACGCTTCTCTTTGTAACCAGAGTGTTGAAAGTATTTTGTATCTTTTTTTTTTTTAACTCAAACACTGTTGTTAAACTTATTTTTATTAATAGGTTATTTTTGTTTACTTCACAGTATGTATATAAGTAGAATCTTCTTTGCATACAGGGCTGTGGTTTTCCAGTGAAAATTATGCTGAAAGTCAATGCAAATCCTTTTGGGAAAATGGGCCTTCTTAAATCACTGTAGGTCAGAGGGGATAATGTGTTCCTGAAGATGTGACTATTAGCTGATACAGAGCTTTGGTGAAGAACAGCGAAAAAAAAGGCATCACAACAAAACAAACTAAGAAACAAATAGTGTTAGCTCAAAGGTAGTATCACGAAATACTAGAGGAAAACAGAGAAAACATCTTGTAAAGCTGTATGGTAGTGTCCAATGGTGGATAAATTGGTGTCTATATGACTACTTGCACATTCAGAATCTTCAGAACTGTATTAAGGGAAAGGATGATTGACATTCCACTGGTAAAGCAGCTGTAACCCTCCAATGCTACAAAGCCATGACAAGAGTAAATGTAGTCCTGTACTGTACCTAACTCCAGCAGACATGGGGGAATGTAAATACTAATACTAACATTTTAGGTGCTATCAAAACCCGTATTTTCAGAGTGTATAATTTATTCATTCATGAGAACAGGTTTTGATGCCCTATAAGGTGCTTTCCTGGCCTACTTCCTATGTTTGCTATTTCTAGCCTGCTTCCTGGTGAACAGTAATGAATTGTAACAGCTGTAGCTGTACTATATGTCTGACTGTCCTAGTTCAGCAGGTGGGACCAGTTGTCACTGTGTGGGGGTGATCAAAGCTGTGTATTCTACCCCCCCTATTCATTCCCAAGGTCAATGGCCCATTTGCAGCAGCTTCCCAGGGAGTCGTTAGCACCTCCACTCCCAGCCTGAGGAGGCGTAGCTGCTAATGGGCCATCAACAGTTCAAAAATACCCCATGACTCACAGAGTTAATCACCCATTGTGTGAATCCCCGCCCTGGGGGAGGGACTGGGTGTTCCCTGAGAGTACATAAGGGGTGGTAAGAAGACCTCAGGAACCTGTTCGTTGGACCCAGAGGAGCAGCAGGACCTCAACAGGAGGAGACTACCACTCTGGACCAGACTACAGCCATCACCTGCACCAACAGGTTTTTTACTTCCTTTTGCTTTGGACTTGGGGGAACCACGCGCGTCTCAGCACAAGGGGCACTGGGTTATACTGCTGGGTTTTGGGAGTTGAAAGCAATTTCCCTTTGTGTAGGTGTATTTACTCTATCATTATGATTAAATTGTAGCTTTGACTTATAATCTCTCTTGTGTTGAGCTCATTTCTCCTGCTGGTTTACCTCTAAACCAGCACACTGACTCAGGGCCCGAAAGAGGAATTTCAGCTGCTGCTATCTTTATATGTAACATGTTAACTGACATAATGACATTCTTGAAGGTCTTACCCCTAACATTAATTTCCTGTTCCACAAACAGAACATGGGCCACTCATATTTAGTGAGGTGGTGACAAATATTAAAATTTTAAAAGAATTGTGACTCTGGCCTTTGGTCTTTTTATTCCAGTGTGTCTTCACAAATGAAGGTGGTATCACAAATCAAAACAAAATCCCATTTAGTAACAATTTATGTCTTTAATACAGATCTCATATTGGATGTGTGTCTAGTAGCTTCTGTCTAAAAACCTTGAAATATTTTACAATTTTTAGGGTTTTTTAATTGGAGTGATCACTGGGTTTCTAAGAATGTGTTATGAAGCTTAAAGTTCACATAGCATTCATATTCAACACTTACATTTGGTTGTCTTGGTACTGAATTATTTAGTGAATTTTTCTAACCAATTCTTGTTACCTTTTCGGCTTTTAATATTAACAATCTGCATGAATTCTTGGAGGAGAAAAGTCATATAGAGAGGGAAAAAAAAAGTAAATCTTTCGCAAGCTCTTCTGTTGACTTCTGGGAGGGGATATGTATTTTGACCTTAAAACATGTTGAAATTACTAAGCTTTACCTTCAACATCATCTGGGGACTCAAATGTTTCAGCAGCATGAAATAAAGCTGCCAGGAATACAGATTTATGAAACTTGTTGTAATATATGGAACAAATAAACTAATATTTTAGCATGTTATGTTTATAAAATTGACCTCAGTGTCCTTGTTCTTAAAATAAAGACAATAACTAAAAATGTGTAGTATTTGCTTGTTTGTTCATTTACTTTGATATATCCTCAGTCAGTAAAATCATCTGAGTATTCAAAATAGGTTAGGTTTGGTAGAACTGAAATTCATTTTTCTTTGTAATAGTAGCATACAATACTCAGAAAGAGAAAACTAAATAAAGAACAATTTACTCCAGTAGAGACCTTCCAGTAGCTCACACTGAGATAGAGAGGGACCTTTTAACACATAATGGCAACTGACAAAAGGGAGATGGCAATGACATCTCATGATAACCCTGCTGGCTTCCTCCATGATGATCTAAGAGTTTTACTTCTGCTTGGGAACCCCTGGCTGTCCTGAGGTCTGGTGCAAGATTTTCAAAAAAGAAGGTCCTTAGATGGAGGCTTTAGAGGCAAAGCCATTAGCTCAAATTCTGTCAAGTCATTGGAAAATCCTAGCTTCATCTCAAAACCCAAGAGCATGGGTGCTCTGGAAAGGTACACCCTATAACAAAGATAATTCTTCTGCTGGATATAATATAGCTTCCAATTTAGGGTGTGCAGTGAAAATTCAGGTTAATAGACAGATTATAATATTGGATGATTCAGTATATCCTTAACACTGTGATTATTAATTGTATTCTTAGTATTTCTTTTTGCTTAGCATTGGCATTTTCACTTTATTACTAAAGTGTGCATATATATACACACATATACAACGTACTCTATACCAATGCTACTATATGGTTTAATCATATCATGTTTAAGCAACAACTTTTAAGATTAAATAGGGTTAATAAAAATATGGCTGCCAGATCCTGCTAAACCAGATTTCATTCACAGCACTACTCATACATATCAAAATCTGAAATTTCTCACCTCTCCTAAAATAACACACAGACATATACAAGGGAAAGAAGCAGCAGAAGCCGTTTTCTCTGCACAATACCAAGGGTTGCAAAAGCAATACTGACAGAAATGTGCTCACTGAAAGAATGTGAAACTGGAGTTGGCCAGGGACTTTACGGATGATTTCTCAATGTCTGATCCATACTGAGGGAAATGGGAAAAGGAGAGGGGTGACAATATGAACAGGGGAAAAAATTTTAGAGTCCTGTAGAAAAGAAACAGGGACAAATTAAGTGGATTTTAGTGGACTCTGACTTTCATACCATATGGTCCAGTGCAAAAAAAAGTGTGATTGCCTGCTGACTTTGGGCATGCATTTAGAAATACTAAACATTAGTGGAGTTTGAGAAGTGATAAGCATCATCACAAGTTTCAGTCAATGAGAGCCTCAGATCTTGCTAAGCCAATCCCAGCAAGAGATTTTAAAACTGCCTGTGGCATTTTCAAATCAATCCATCAGTCTGTAGGGAGCAGTGTAAAGAATGCACAGCCAGTACAATATGTGATCCAATGAGTGACAACTCTGCTAGTGCATTCTGAGCAAGCTACAAGCAAATCAAAGTCCAGTGAGGTAAGAATCACAATAAACGAGTCTCTGCTTCTGAGAGGCTGAAACATGATTACAAGGATTAGGAAAAGCAGTGTCACTTAAACAAGGAACATTATATCATAAAATTAGGTGCATGTTTAAAATACTCTTGCATACACATCACCCTAGCTTATTATAACATTCATCTTCCTAGTAATATGACTTTGTTTTCTTTCTTTTTTTTTTTCTGCAGTATTTTAGGCCAAACTTAAGTTAAACCCACAAGGTATGACCCATCCCACTAGTGAAAACACTCTCTTCTGTGTAAAGCAATGAAACCTGGTCTAGGTGAACAGGCAACTGGTTGCTATTGAGCTTATGATAATGTGTTCTGGAAGAACATGGTAAGACAGACATAAGAGACAGATTTAGTGACAATATTAAAGCAACCAACTGGCATTGGTAATGGTGCCTTCCCACGAAGAAATATGTGTAGCTGAACTCTAAAATGGGCTTTCATTTCTGAAACATTCAATTGAGAGCAAAAAGATACAGGTAGTGAATGGACAAGACTTCTTGCACAAAGGATTCTCTGTGTGTCAGTGGTTAAAACCAGCTATACTTTTCTGTATACCTACATTTCCAGGAGTCTTTTGACAGCGACCTAATTTTTTTCTCTTCTATGAGTGGTTATTTTGTTAATTTTTGCAAGTACAGTTTGGATTTTTAATCTTCTCATCAAGTAGACAAACAGTTAATCCAAAAGCAGAAACACTTCATTCTGTTCTCTAGGCAAAATCCAAACAAAATGGAGAATATTTGTCTTCAAAGTCTTTATTAACCAAATGACATTTAACTCAACTTTTTTGTGCCTGAAGGCCAGCTCCTACCTGGGTGTACAGTGATTAGGGCAATGATAAATAGAATTTTAAATCTGTAAATACCTTCTAATACAGAAAATACAATAAAAAATAAAATATGTTTTCTCAAACAAGCTCCATATAAAAACTAAAAGAGGATGTTATGAGACTTTGTTGGTTTTACTCGTCAGAATTTTGGTTAATGAGGTCAAGATCAAGTCTTACTGCCAATTCTCTGTCATTGCCTTGAGTTTAAATTGCCAGTTATCAAGTTGCAGACTATTTTTATATTATATACTGCACTAGATTATTTGCTGACACAAGTATTAAAGTCTATGTGAATAGTCTAACCAGGCCAATGGTAAGAAGAAACATTTAGAGGTAAGCAGGATAGTGTCAATCCATCTCTTTGACCTGATAGTTCCTGCAAATGTTATTTGAAGAAACATCAGAAAATAACAGTAAATGCATTATCACTGAAACTGCTGAAGGGTAAAACCGTACGTTTTAGAAAAAAGGTTGGAATTAAATTCCACCTGTTTTTTTTTGACAAAACCCACATGGCATTAAGAGAAGAATGGACTAAGACACCAGAAAATAGAAAAGCATGTCTGTTTTTTCCTCTTATGCATACACATATGTGTGTGTGTGTGTGTAGATATATATATATAAAACCATTTAATTTTTTCTTACTGATTTTTCACTTAGCCATTTCTTTCTGAATGTATTAAGAGAGTCCTAAAGCTTCTTGGATACCTGCTTCCATGCAAGTTGTTTACAGTTTACAAAAAACCACTTCCCTTAGAGGTTTACAATGTTGTCTAGATTAGATTCCTTTTCAGATTATAAATATCTCACAGTTCCTCATTTTCTTAATAAGATTTGTTATATTATGTCATTCTTATTGCCTATGAGATAAAAATTTTGGATAATCACATTTGGGTTTGCAGGCATTTTTTAGTTTTTTTGGGGGGTTGTTTTTGGAGATTTCTTTGGTTTTTTGTTGTTTTCAAGGGGGGGTTTTGTTGGTTTTTTCCTTTTTGTTTTTTTTTTTCTTTTTGTTTGCTTTGATTTTTTTTGGCTTTGGGTTTTTTGTTTGATGGAGGTTTTTTTGAAGAAGTGTCTTGTTTGTATTTTCTCTTTGTTTGGGTTTGGGTGCTTTTGTTTTGTTATTTTGGTGGGAGTTTTCTTANATCTTCCATTCATCAGGAGGGTGCTAGTATTGCATACAATTTATCCTTAAAAGTCATGAGTATTATGGTCATGTGTTCAGTAGATGACTTTAGATAAATTCCCATAAGATTATTGAAATATGAGATCTACCCTAAATCAAAATTAATAATGAACAAGGACTTTATTAGAAAATAGATTAAATTACTCCTATTTTTCACAATCTACAATGTTGTCATCATCTCCAATTCCATTATTACCGTCTGTTCCAAAACCAAATTATATATTTATGCTGTTACATTAATATAGTTATTGAGACAGCTCAGCACACAGTTTTTCTACCAGAATAGAATATGAAAGGTAAAAATTAGAAGGAAGCTACAAAAGTAAAGAATGAATATTAAAATATAAAGCTTTTTTCAAAGTTAATTCTTTATGTAATCTTTCCATAAATCGTTGTTGTATAAACTGCATTGTTTTGGAAAGCATAATATTAACTTTCATAAAATCTAGAAAAAGAAAGAAAAGAAAGAAAAGTATTTATCTACTTAAGTGCTGCCAATGTCCCCTCTAACAGTTCAGTAAAAACTGACAACTGTGTTTTTGTGTTTTACAGTGGTTGGTTGCAATCATATTTTTCTGCTGCTACATTTTATTTTTTGCTCTTTTATTAGGATAAACTTGTTTTGAATAATAAAAAAGGGATTTTTTCATTTAATTTATGTTTACAAAATATTTCTGCTTGTCTGAAGATTTTCATAAAAATAATTTCTACTTAGGTATGTAAAACGGCCATCTTTTTTAAGAAATCCATTTACTGTAGTTGTATAATACAAGTCCAGGGAAAAAAAGAGGAAAAAAGAGTTCAAGTGAATAAAAGTATCCTAGCTAAAAAAAAAGCAACAGGTGAGGAAAAGCTGTTTCTAAGGTAATTTAGGCTCAAAGAAGGATGTAGGCTAGGATTATGGTAGGAGTTATTGTCTTTTTCTCGCTCTCTTAGAAGGAATAACAGAACCAAAACTGAAAAATTGAATGATGGTTTCTAAATCAGGTAATGAACTGTAAACAGATCAGAGAAATCTCCAGTTTAGAAGAGAAAAATCAACCTTCTCAGAATGTTATTGTAGATATATTTTGTTCTATTTACAGTTCTGTTAAAAAATTAAGGAGAAAAACACTTCAGGAAGTTTTCAAATTTGGAGCATTTAACGTGCGGTAGATGAAAATTTCAGGACTTTTTTGGCATCATCTACAGAATAAACTAAATCCTCTTACTAAAACAAGCTGTTCAATACAAAAACATCTCATGCAGTCATTTTGAAGTGGACTTCTGGGCATCACATGCTGTTGCCTGCTATGGTGACTTGGAACATGGTAAGTAATGAAAAAGCATCACTTCATGGATGATTGGTTTCTGACTTCTCTGTGGAAAAGCATAGCATGAGACTTTAACAGCTCCAAGGTCTTGGGCGCCTTAGGCCTGGCTACCACAGTGAATTATTCTCAAAAGCTGTGCTCTCAAATAAATAGCTATTTCAATATTTTTAAAGCCAGTAATGATCAAGTATTGTTCATCATGTTTAATGTAAGAGTGGAACTATGCACTTCCATGCACAGCCAAGTGTGTGTACGTACATATACTCCTTACAGCAAGAACCTTCCCAGGTCTGGTCCTGACCAACTGTGCTAAATTTGATGATTTACAAGACTAGAATGGTACAATACCAGAATGAAATAGAAGAGTGTTTTCAAATAAACCATAGCTACATTGCTTCAGAGATTTGTTTAAGAACAGCTAGTGCAAAAAATACAGCATAATAGCAGTTAACACTTATCCTTTTCCCCTTCAAAGCACTTTACAAGCCTTAGCTAATTAATTAATATGTGTAACTCATCATTAGACAACATTGTAAGAACTTGGTATATAATTCTCTAATGGCTGCTACTAAGAAGTCCCTTTGGGAGGCACTCTAAAAGGTTAATGCTTAATGTTGAAGGGATCATTAGCTCTGCCTTTCTAAACCAATTGCTCTTGTATATATTTAAGGTATCCCAAATACTCATAATTTTATATGGATTTGTCTTTGAAGCATGGAATTTATATAATTTTTATTTTCTATAGGAATTTGTAATGGAAAGTATATTTTTACATAACTTTTCCACATTATTTTGTAGATATATATTTGCATTCTACATTGTACAGCCTGTGAGAAGGCAAGCACGGTGAAAAGCAGAAATATAAGTGTTGCATAGTCTGCTTTGTGTGATTCTTCTCAGAATTATGTGGTGTGAATCAGAAATGAGAAAACATTTGATTGCAATGTTTTTGCTTCCTGATAGCATTTTGAAATGCTTTTTAGAAACATGCTTCTTTCAATTAATTATAAAATCACAAGTTGCTTGGTTGTAGTTGTCCAAATCCAGGAAGTACTGAGTTTCAACCTCTTGGTAAAAGGAAGTTCTTAAGATCTCTACTTTTAACATTTTATTAGGAAACAAAAACCCCTCTTTTCCAGGCTTCTATCTGGGGATTAGGTTAATATAGCTCATATTCCCTTTAACATGCCACTTAGCAATTGTGTGCTGCATCTGACAGCTGGGGCATGACGGCATCTTGTTTATCAATCTTTCACCAGTTTATGAGAAAGGCTGGCATATTTTATCAGCAATAGCTACATTTAAGCTTTTTGTCATATAAATAAAAGAGGAAAATGTGTAAAATGCACAAGTGTAATTGACTACTGTTCCAATTTAAAGAATTTCCTTTTTGAGTTTTCACTGAAAAAAAACAAATCCTAAACCCATATCTCTTGAGTTATGTCTACTTCATTTTATATTAATCATGCTAAGGAACACATTTAGCTGAAGAGTCTAGATCTGTACCTCCCTTCATTTGAGCCAATAATTTCCATATTCTCCTTCCAGTGCATCAGATTCCCTGCCTCAGGAATGAGTGAGTTTCTTCAGAACTGAAATAAAGGGAAACCTGCAATTTAGGTTGTATAAACTATTAGGTGCAGAGGGAGTAAAGCAGAGCTGACTTTGTAATCGCATGCTATCTTCAGCTGTACTAAATCCTCCTGGAGGAGATTTTTTTCTTCTATATGTTAGTCTTTCTTTGGAAAAAGGTTGCTTACAACCTTTATTCTCACTAGAAAGTTTTTCTCCACAGAAATAAAAATCAGCATACATAAAAAAGTGAGAGATTCATAAGCATTTAGAAACACTTTATTTGTAAAAATATCTCTATACATTTTTACAGGCAATACTACTGATATAGAATAAAGATCTACACATGAATTTGTAATTTTAAGCCTTTGAACAAAGGTATAATCTTCTCTGGGATGTAGACCTCACTCTCAGATTATTTTTACGTGACACAACCATAGCCAAAAGCAACTGTTACACTCTCAAGATCATTTTCACTGGGAGCAGCTATATTCACTCATACTGTCTAGACATTCTATTTTAACTTAAGAGTCATGCTTGAAAGTTAAAGAAATAATGTTTATTTTTCTTCATGGGGTTTAAAAAAGTTTTGATATGCTTGGTTTGCATTTGAACAATTATTTTGCTTAATTATTTTTTTAATTGTTAAATTCAGTTTGCTTTATTTTTTCTTTTCAATTTCCACAGATGAAAGAAAATATTAAGCTATATTCTAACTGTACTGTGTAATGATAGAGATATAACTGTATTTACCTGTAAGTTGCATTTGCAGCAACTTTTTAATGAAAGACATTTTAGGAATTTGGCCAAGCACTTCACTATTGGTTTTTTTCCCCCAA
>VWZD01004946.1:98453-126539 GCA_013396695.1 Sakesphorus luctuosus | reverse complement strand
TTGAATATTCCTTCATATATTGCCTTTTTTACCCTGAAACTTTAATATAAGAATCTGGAAGATGCATAAGTAGTTTTTTGGTTTGGGGTCTTGTTTTTTTGTTTAATTTTTTTTTTTAGTATATTTGGAAATTTCTTATGGGTTTGTAGCACTAAAGCTCACCTCTATAGGAAATGAGTTTAGTTTAGAGTTAAAGAATGATCTAAACCTAAAGCAATAGGAATTATTCTTACAACAAAATGAAAGTACTAAAGCTGTTTTTAAAACCTACTTCAATTAACCAGTGCAATTTGCCGGTAAGAACCAGGTCTTCATTCAGTCTGCATAATCCCTGGTAGTTCTGGTTAAGAGTTCTTTAATAATTGTAATTCCTTATTACTTCTTAAGCATGTTTACATCCTAAGAACATTTTGAGATACACTTACATTGTTATCTGCAAAATGAAGGCCAAAGTTCTTGTTGACAAGTAGAACTCTTACCTACTCCCTTCAAAACATTAATGTTTCTAGTCTCTGTGTCCATAGCAGACCGTGGTTTGGAGAGCCAGATGGAATGCTGAGGCCATCCAGCAGTTTATAAACGAACATTTAGTGTATAATAGTTCTTACTTTTATCTTGAATTTCTGGAATTTCCTATGCTTCCACTTGGAAACACTTCAGTCCCCTAGTGAGCTTAACTAATACAGTTTGTAAATACAGAGAGATTGTCACCATCTCCATACAGTCAAGCAAATGATGCTGAGTGTGAAGTCATGTTGAAAATAAACTTATGCAATGGGAACTTCTTATATCTACTTGTAGTATTCCTCTCTTTCAGAGTGAAGGAACTGATAAAATACATAGCAATCCTGTGCTTGGGGACTCAGCTGTTTCTCCATATAGACAATTTTATTATCAGCTCTAAAAGAGAAAAAGCCTTTAATTATCTCCCTGTAAGAAACAGCTTTTGTATGCCTCTGACCTGTTGTACATCATTTCATTACAGCAGTCATGATTCTGTCTGTAATAACTTTGTGCTCTGAATGATTCTATCCTCCTGTAAGAACAGTATCTGCACTCCTCAGATGAAGTGCACAGCCTGTGTCAGTTCATCTTTCAGCACTCATCTTATTTTTGTATAGATGCCTTGAACTTGTCATCATTAGTGAAATAAATCCACATTCTTTGGCTCTTAACTAAAGTTTTGTGCAGGAATTTCTACTCCTGTGCCTTTGACAAACTTCCTAGCTTAGCTGCATGGTTTCAGTATTATCAATATTTTTTGTATTTCTGAATTCTATTTCTTGACTTTTGTTTATATATTTAGTTAGTTTGTACCTTCCACCTTTTTTTTTTAAAAAAAAAAAGGTAATTCAGTGTCTGGCAATATCAGGATTAATCTTTCTGTTGTCTGCAGTGGGCATTGTACTGGAACCTTTCTTACATTCATATGGTGTAACTAGTCTGTCATGGCATTTTGTGTGGGTGTAGTAGTCTCAGAGTGTTTGACTAGTTTCTTCTAAGTCCTGCTTTCCATATTAAAGGAGAGGCATGGATAAAACATAGATAGAGTTGAAAAGGTATTCAGTCATGTTTTTCTCCTTTTAGTATGGGTAAATAGTTTGTATGATGACCAACTCTATCCATGAAAGGAACTAAGAGTCTAAAGATTAGAATTCTTGTTTGCATCTGTGCATGCAGTCCCACATTGGGGAAAGTGTCATGGCTCAATTTATACCGGTATAGCTAAATGTTCTCATCCCTATACCCTATGTTATCCCCAAACCATTCTCAGATGTTGTCTAAGGGTGTTCTTTGGTATGAAAAAAGGTGCCAGGAGACTTTCTGGCAATTACCCTATGTGAGGAGTTGTATGTTCTGTCTGTAATATCAGCTCTTAGGCAAAGAAGGTAAATTCATTAAATCATAGCATATCCTGAGCTGGAAGGGACACACAAGGATCTTTGAGTCCAAATCCTGGTCCTGTGCAGGAGAGGCCCAAGAATCACTCCATATGCCTTGTAGTAAATGAAATCTGAAGCCAACATGCATCCTTATGTGAGGCACAAGAGAATTTAGATGTTCTGAATGGCAAAGAATTCTTGAGTTTTGAAGAACCATTGATCCACAGAACTTGCACACCCTTTTAGAAGATTTATTGACATTTATTTTGTCTGTTTATGAACTAGAAAGTGAAGTTCTCTCCTGAGATTGTACATCTGTTCTTTGACAGCACAAACAAGTCCTTTATTGTCGAACAGGCAGTAGAGGTTGTGTTTTCTGGCTTATATGTAATACTAAAGCAGCTGGAACTCTTGCTGGAACTTGGGAGTCTTATAATCAATTCTCTTTTCCAGCATGTTAGGATTCAAGTCCACAGGAATACACCTAGGTTCTCAGACAATGACAACAAGAATGGATGAATAACATCACTCACTTAATCACAGAATCATAAAACAATTTATGGTGTTAGGGACCTTCAGAGGTCATCCAGTTGATCCCCTTGCTCAGAACAGTTCTACCAAGACAAGATTGCTCAGGTCTATATTCAGAATATCTCAAATGATGGAGAAAACCTCTCTGAGTGATCTTTTCCAATATTTAATAGAAAAACAAGTTTTCTAATACCTAATCAGAATTTTCTATGTTCCTAACTTATTCTTGACTCTGTGACTGCATTTGCAAGAATCTGTCTCTGCCTTCTTCGTAGTATTTATCCTCTACTTGTGCAGGTGTAGACAGCAGTAAGATCTTCCCTTAACCTTCTTTTGTTAAGGCTGAACAGGCTCAGTTTTCTCAGCCTCTCCTCATGCTTCATGTTCAGTCTCTTGGCTGTCTTATTGCTCTTGCTGGATTTGCTCCTGTGTCAGTATCCTTGGACTGAGGAGCCTCCCAACAGACACAGTACCCCAGATGTATTCTCACAACTGCTGGACAGTTGATAAGGACATGAACTCTAGTCTGTGTTTGGGTGTAAAGGTTACAATATGTAGAACTTCACAAAATAGTGGGATTTTTTTTCCTATGAAGCATGAATGTCCATAAATTTATATCTGAGAGTTGCCATTATCACAATATCTGTTTTATTTCCTGAGAATGAGAAGAATAACACTATTAGATGGCTTTAATCTGTTTTTTAATATCTCTGAGGCACACTTAGAAGCTGTTTGCCTCCATCCTCATTTTGGAAGATGTAGAAGAGGCTGCCTTCTCATTTTAAAAATGATTGAAAATATAGAACATCAGCTGGAATTATGATTTTAATATTTCAAGGATTCTGGTGTGTCATAAATTGATGCACCTTTAAGTATTCATGAAATAGTTTTTGAACTGCCTCACACAATAAAAATATGACCAAATCCACTTTGAAGTGTTATAAAGAAGTACATGGAGTGGTTATGAAAGGTTAGACCCTGTATCATACTTCAGTCTTGCTACTGATTTCTACTCTGTCAGTTTGGGGGAAATTGTCTAAAGTAATTGTTTTCTTATCTACTTGATAGACTTAAAGAATATTTACAGCATTTCTTGAGAGGTCTCAGTCAGTCAGTCTATAAATAATACTGAAGAAATCATTTATTAACTCTTTTTCCTTCAGATTTTCCAATAGTCTAAAATAAAACTGGAGATCCCACAATTTCCAATGAACAAGAACATCTCTATATTTCAAGATCTGTCTGTATTTCATCTTTTTGTAAGTGGCAGGGACAATTCAGACAGGATTTAACTGTCTTGGAGTTTTATTGTGTTAGGCTAAAAACCCCCTCAAACTACTTTTGTACTGTGACTCAAATAATCACTGGGTAAGGCTGTAGCTATTTACTCCTCTGAGTTTGCTGTGACTCAGAACTGTGTGTTGATGAGTCCTGGGTCCCAGTGTCACATATGTCAGACATTTTACATTTGTATTTTAAATAAATTAAACAATAAAATAAAAAAAAAAGCTTCCATGTGCCCTTCCTGTCCAGTGTGTCAGCAAATAAGGATGGGTGAATTTCTCATTTCAGAAAGGCAGCCTTTTGAAGATGTTTAGAAAAGGAGTGGGGAGGCTAAGATCAAAGGGCCCCAGAACCTGTTCTGTGTAGTCAACGAGTACTGTTCTTGCACATGTGGGTCAGTTCAGAGTGTTTTTTTTAGAGGCAGAAAATCTTCTCCCTAAAGGCAATGAGAGCTCTCTACACACTACATTCTCTTGGATTTATGATGTGAGTTCAATGTTATATCGAAGTTAATTGTTAGTGACCTTAAACATACACAATCTTAGACAAAAACTACGCCCAGCTAAGTGAAGGTCACAAGATGTAGCTATAATTTGGAGTAGTAAAGATATCCAAAGGGCATGCAAAACAAATACAAGAAAAAAGGCTGTGTAAGAAACCTGCACAGAAAATGCACAGGAGAGACATTTAAGCCTCCTTCTGCCCTCCTGCTATAATCTGTAGTGATGCCATGTGGCAATAATTTGATTTTTTTCATAGCAGCTCAAATATAATTAGACTGTTATAAAGAAATGTATTTCCATCCAGCAAACCTGAATCACCCAAAATCACCCAAAATTTTTTCCCAGTAGTGCTTCATTGCCAATGAACACTAAATCTTCTCGCTACCTTCTAGCTAAAAACCCCAGCCTTTGAAAAGTTTTATATTTTCATGAAGGAATGAAACAAACAGTATGATCGACAAATTGGTATCGCCATATAAAGCACACAAAATGAACAGCATTTTGTTTTCCCCTGATCATTATTGAATATTAAACCTCCTTCATTTGAGACCTTCGTCACCTGCCCAGAATGAAGATACTGTAGCATGTTCTGAAGGTCCACAGACACTGTGCTGGGCCAACGAATTGATCTATCTCATGTCTGCCAGCCACTGCCAAACAACAAATCTATCTACCCTTCTGTTCCTGTTAAACCAAGCACATCCAACCTCTCTCCTTTATTTTGAATAAAATAAATTTGATTTGCCCTTGCTCGCAATGTGAAAGATCAGTTGATTCTTTAGGCAAGCAGAAAATCTCTCTGAATAAATCCCTGAACTTTGCTGAGGCTCAGGAAGGTCCTGGATTCACTTTGGTTCAATTATTTAGATAGCACAGCCCCTAGATTTTCCCAGTTGATATATCAAACTATAGTACATCTATAAAGTAGATAGAAGTCAGTGTTTCTTGCCACATTCCCAGGTCAAATGCTTCAAGCCAGAAATTTCAGGTGAATGTTCAGATTTTTAAGAATGAGATTTGTGGCATTGACTTTGATGGGAAATCGTGTTACAACTGCAGGATTTTTTTCTATAATTGATGGTGCTCCAGAAAAAGTAAAAGTTCTGCAATCACATAGAAATCAAGTTACATTACATTTCTTATCTTTTTACATTTGCTTCTTCATGAACTCTTCAGAGGGTATCCAATTCTCTGGTATTACCATTTTAAAACTATAAATATACAAATTCTCTGGGTAAGTCTATTATTTTGCTATTCTAGTCCCAGATCTACCTCCCTCCCCTAAACTGCTTTTTACAGCTCTGTAAAATATGCCTTGTTTTTTTAACCTTAAACAGCAGAGGGCAACCTGAGAATGTCTGTCCTAACTGTTCCTACATCTTGAGATGCTGAAAATCCAGCAGTTTAAAGGTTGCTACCAACTACTGGTACATTAAATAGATGTCAAATAATTGCAATTATTGATCGTGAATGTGCCAGTCTTGTTATATTTCTCAGGGCAAACTGAAATTTCATTTGGGCTCAATTGATTATGTGGTTTCAATAAAAGAGTTACACTTCACTCAGCATTAGTTTGTCATTTACAGAACAAAATTTTCAAACAGGTGGAAGAACGGTGTAAAAAGGATGGGGAAATTGCACCATGGAAAGAACAAAACCTTACTGAAATATCCTAAAGTTAAAAAAAAAAAGCATAAACCTGTAAAATTAATAAAACTCTTATAGATTTTTATAAACGTTTCCTGACCATGTCTTATAATTCTCTGTTTACCTCTACAGGCTTGAGTAAAAATTTTGTATTTCTTTCTATTCTAAAGTTCTTGAAATAACATACTCAATTTAGGGGAATTGTACAACCTTTGTCTAAACATACTTGAATGTGTTACTATGTTGTATTAAATTTAGTAGAAGACAAATTTAGAGACAGTGAGACACCAGAAGATATGAAATAAGAGCCCAAGAGAGAAGAATCCATAAAATATTAAATATTATGAGTGCTTGACAGCAGTGGTTGCCTTATTACTCATAGCCTGATTCTAATACTGCAGCAAATTTATCTAAGATCCATCCTTTAGATCTTGGAAATCATCTTCCTGTTGCTGCATAGTATCTTATTTATATTTAGCTGTGTTTCACTGCATTTCTTTAAAAAAAGTTTGAATTTTCAAAAATGTTACAATAACATGTGCAAAGAATATTTGCTGCTATTTTTTCCCTGGGATCCCTGCATGCCTTCCTCCCAGGCTTCTCTGAGGTTTCACAGGGCTCATGCCTTAATCCTACTTCTATTTTCCCCTCCCATGGATCTTCTTTGCAAACACAGCTCCAGTTATCACCTGATGCCAATGACTCAAAGATTTAGTCCTCCACTCCATGTTAAATTCAAATTCTTCTCCAGCATTCTCAATGCTACCCAATACCAGGGTAGCTCACAATCTCCCAAACAATTCTTAATCATTCCCCTTCAGTTTTCTTTGTTATATTTGTGTGATATCAGCACTCTCCTTCCTGGGCCAGATGCTTGTAGGATGGGGATTATGTTAACCTCAACCTTTCTAGAACTTCAGGTCCCATCTCTGGGAAGAATTTTTCCTTTTCATCCAATTGGAAACAAATCTTGAGTTTTAACTCTCATGGCTTTGGAACTTTAAATTTACATCAATTTAAGATGGTGTTGTTGGTCCCTAATACATTTCATACCTTCTTATTGCAGAGCTTCCCTTTCTTCTGGCAACAAATAACAAACTACCTGTCTTCTATTGTAGGGAACTTTCTTGGATCCCTTACTATCTCTTCAGTGATGCTGAGCTTCTGAATGCTTATCTTTTCTGCCAATGTCTCCCCTCATTACTCATTACATATTTTTTTCAACCAAGGATTGTTATGTCATTGCTCTAAATATTAAAAGCCACTTAGATTCATTTGTTGTTGTTAATGCTGATAAAAATCTTTGAGGAAGTATAGTAACCCTATACTTCACATAGTAAACCTAGTTTTCCCCCTTTTTTCCCCCAAAGCATGAGCAATAAGGCAAAATTAATTTTGACCAGAACTGGCTTCTTCACAAAAATCAAGGCATTATATCCAGATAATCTGTTCTGAGTGAGGAGTTGGTAAAACATGGCCAAGAGTTGGATGAAGCCCTTCCATGTCTTTCCCTTCCTTCAGAAGTTAAACATTTACTGTTTCAGGGGATCCATACCTCCCAAACATTGCGATTCAGCCTGGCTTACAAACCAACCCCCATTTTTTCCACAGAGAAACTGAAATTCTGGAATTCACTCTGCATCAGGATCGCCCTACATTTTAGTTCTTTACTCACTTGCATTGCCTCTCTCTGCATATTTTTGAGAATATTGTAACTGTTTATGTGTAACTGTCTCTGTTTCTCTGAGAAAGCATTTAAGAACATACTAACTTGCAACCAGTTCTAAATTATTATGTTATGAAACAAACAAGACAGTAAAGGGAAGGAAAAAGTGATGAACTCAGTAGATATGCTCTTGCAGACTAGTAAGGCTTCATGATAAAGATTGTGTGAAATTGTGACCACATTTGGGTGACTGAAAGAAAAGAATGATAATTTATATTCATTATTTCACAGGACAAAATGAGAGTCTCTATCATATGAAATCTAAATGTATTTCAGAGGTCTTGGTTTATTTTCTTTTTTATCCAGTGGTATGAGACATTGGACAGACATCACTTTTCATAAAAGTCTACTAAATGTTTGTATTTCTTAAATGTCCTTCTTAATATAATATTGGCAAAATCTATCAACATTTTGTGAAAATATTGGCAAGACTTCCATTGGCACAAGTGTTAAAACAATATTACTTAGGCAGAAAACAAAAACTTAGTGAGGTATTAACATGAGAGATTAAAATAACTTTTTGCTTTCACTTGTTGAAGGTGCAGTCATTATGACCACCAAGAATTTTTCCACTCACTTTAAAACTGTGTTTAAAATGAGCTATTTCATAGCTTTTTGGCATAGAGCTACAAAGCATCATGGATTTTGAATTGCTGTAAACCAGCAAAGCTGATCTGACCACAGCTCATTTGCTGTTGTGCCACTGTGTTTATTCTTGCAGTGGCTCTGGCTTTGTTTCCTGTATCATGTACTGTCACCAAATTTCTGATGGGAAATTACTAGCTGGTGTGTCCAGTTGACTTGAGTGCAACTTATTTGCTGTAACTTCAGCCTGCCTTGCCTGCTGTGAGCTGCAGACACAGATCTTGTTTCTACATGTGCAAAGCTTCTTGTGCTCAGTTTCTGAGCTATATGTCTTAGTGGCGACTGCCTTGAACTGCCCTTCACTGTGGTGTGAAGAAGCACCATGCTATGTAATAACTTTGCAAAATCAGTTTCTGCTCCTTACTTTTAACCCCAAACACAGGGATCTGACAGGCTGTCCTTTTACCCAGAGAACACAGTTACTCCAACTATCTTACATTGAATATTGGTGAAGGCTGCACTAGCTGTAGCCCTGAGAACCATGACTGATGATAACAGTGCCGAGCTAGTCTGTGATCCAGCTGGAGCATAGGACTTCTCACACTGCACAGATCTGCTTGCACTGAAGTTATGCCCCTACCTTCTAAGTCTGTGGTCTTCAGGCTTAGTATTTGTAACCCTGTGGTTATTAAACTATTTTGAAATTAAGTATCATTATTCTCTATGAGGTGTTTTGAAAGAAACAGTCCAAGTATTTTCAGTACATGTTTTTAGTTTTGCAGGCATTTAAGAGTGGAAATTTTCAAAAAGCAATGACTGTAGCCTTATGTCAGAGAAACAAAAGGTATTGTTAGAGAGAGAGACTTGGATGGATGATGAATTGTATCCATATTCAGAATGACCATATTTTGGCCAGTTGAAGAAAAGTTTATTTATTTTTATAGAACAAAGAAAACACAAGGATTTTTAATGAAAGTCTGTGTGGAGTCTTAACTCACTGGCAGCTTCTTATAAATATTTAGTTTTCTAAGAATATTACAATATAAAAATTTAATAAAATACAATAATAGAAACAGACTAGTGCCAAAACTGGGGTTGAATAACTTCTTTCTGAAATTCTAGTAGTTTAGAATGTATTAAAGATACTGTTTCCTGCTGTATTTATACATTCATATGGTAAAGCACTCAAATAATTTTTTTGCTTAATATATAAATATTTTTAGGGCCCAAATACAATGTGGGTGGGCATAATGTGATCTCTGACTTAATGCTTGCTACCTGAAAATGTACCTTGCTTGCAGCTTAGAAGGCTGTGCTCCTGTGGACTCAGAGGACAATTCAGTTTTTATGCTTATTTAGTCCTATGTCTTTTATTAGCTACAGCTGTTTATCAGTGTGTGTTGTGCCCTCACTTGCTCAGCAGAAGCTGAGCTAACAGCACTGATTAATGGCCTTGTGTCAAACCTGGCTGTAGAGAGAGCGGTGATTGGTCAGTGTGGAGCAATCAATACCAAACAGCCAGATGAACATAAGGCAATATGGGTGGAACTGAAGCATGAAGTAACCCCTTGTACCATCAGCTTGCAGTAAGAAGAGAAGTTGTCATGCTGTAGCACACCTTTACAGTGATCAAAAAAAGTTTGTAAATATGTATGTTTGTGCTTACTACGCCTTCTGTTTTGTAGTTTTTCCAGAGTTAAAGATTTCAATTTGCATATTGGCTCTGGACTATGGGTTGATAATGTGTTACAGGAACACAAGTTAAGTTTTATTTTGTCTGATGTTTCACAACACTCTGTTGTACAGTTAAACGATGGCTCTTGAAGATGGGAGAGGCAATAATATATCACTAGACCGAAGCCTGAGAGTGTTGTAACACTTTCACATACCCACACTGCTGTTGGACCAGGTATGTGCTATACACCTTGTCTGCCCCATGCACCTTGTCTGCCCCATACACCCTTGTTTCTGAAGCAGCACCTCATTGGAAAGAAGATGCAATTTGCTCTGACCAGATCCTTGGTACAGATGTTTAAGAATCCACAACCTCTGTGTGACTGTTGTCTAGTCTAGGCAAACATTTCATAACTTTAACTAGTCACAGTCCACATACAGGTAAGATGCTACCTTTATTACTTATTGGAGGATCAGTGGTGTTAACCTCACCACAGTTTTCACAAATAATTTCAGTGTCCTTCACCAAGTACTCATATTCATGGTAGAAAAGTCTGTCAACAGAAAATAGTCCAATGCAGTATATCTATTCTACTTGTATGAACAATATTTATGATATCCACTACCCACTGCGGGATCTTCATGGGATGTGGTGGGAACTGAGAAATCTATGTGATCAGTGCATTGCTTAACCTTTCTTCTTTTTCAGCTCCTTGGGTTCAACAGGTTTCATTGCTTCTGAGAGGTTTGCTGTGAACAAATTGACAGTAGGAAGATTTTCTAGTTAAGTCTACACAGCTTCACTGAAATTTTTTTGTGTGGCGTCCCAAATAAAATAATAGTAAAAAAAGGTTAAATGTCATTGGACTAGATAAAAGTGTGTGCTCTGCACTCTTCTCTTACTGCCTTATAGTAGAGTAATATCAACACATCGCTATATATTGTTAAAATTATTTACCCCGTTGGGCAAGTGCCTGATTGGTGCATGTGCATCATCTGGCTTCATGCATGTTATAGATATTCCTCCAGCTTAAGAAACCAGCTGTATAAATCACCTCTTCTCTGGAGAACAAAACACTGCAGATCTAACTTGCCTACCTTGGTGGCACTTGTGAAGTCTTCACACTGGCATCAATGCATTCACTTGCAGAAAAATGTGGATGTTGAATAAGAAAAACCTTAACCATGTCTATGGAACTATCTTCTGCTTCCCCACTTGCCTGAAACAGTGGGGAACCTTCCTGATAATTTCAAGATAGAGAACTGCAGTGGCTTATAACGTTCAATATAGTAAAACAGGTTCAACTAGAAACCAGATCTGAGATCTCTGCATATGAAACACGGTAAGACCATTAGACATTTAAGTCAGAGTGTGATCAAATTGTACTAGAAAGCAAATCATATTGATTTCATTGTGTCTGAATATGGTCTTTCTTCCCAATCATTTTCATAGTCAATGTAAAGTGAAATCTTGGAAGAATAGAAACAATTTAAGTAGCAGCGTTCTTACTAATCAGCTCCAGATGATGGTGATGATGACATTTATTACTATTTATTTATTTATTTATAGCTGGCTGAATATCTTGGATTGCACTTTGAGATAAAAGCTGTAAACTTCCCACTGTACATAATAAGGACATAATTTCAGGTTGAAGTGGCACAGTGGGCTTTACACTGGTCTTTGATGTCTGGAGAGTTGAACTCACATTCTGCCTTTGATCTCAAGTGAAAATAAGTTTGGTGAGTCTTGTTTTATTTTAGCCTCTTCTCC
Source organism: Sakesphorus luctuosus (assembly GCA_013396695.1). Lineage (NCBI taxonomy): Eukaryota > Metazoa > Chordata > Aves > Passeriformes > Thamnophilidae > Sakesphorus > Sakesphorus luctuosus. Next base: position 114,935 of record VWZD01004946.1, on the reverse strand, counting down.
ACAGTGTAAGTGCTCCCACGGTTCAGCACAATTGGCATTCTCTGTTTAAGAGAGGCCCTAGGCATGGGGTGTTGTGGGGTCAGTGCTGACATTTGTTGGCAAAACTGAATGGGGGTGCTTGCATAACAGCTTGTGTGATGGCTGTTTTATATTTAGTGCTGCAGTGCAAAATAAATTTACATTGTTAATATAAAATAATATAGTTCCAAAGCACTTGCAGATAGAAATCTTAGTTCATCCATATTAAATATTTTATTATATTATCTTAGGTAAAAGACTTTTTTCTTCACTTGACATGCACACTTGAAATCTCTCCATCATACGCTCCATCTAACAGTAACCCTCTGATAAACCCCTCAAAGCCTGCCAAGACCACACACACTCCATAGTTCTACCTAAAAACAAATGCAGTGAATCATGATTAATTCTGAATATTGAGTCATTTTTTTAGCTTTGCTTTTACCTCTTTTTTTTCGATAAATTCTTCACAAGTCCTGCTCTGTCACAGTTCAGTTTCTAAAACTAGGTGTTCTTAATCTGGTCACTGTAGATGTGGTACATATCCAAGTAATATCTCCTGAGATTTAGGAATGAAGAATCTTGTTTTATGGTGCATCTGTATAGGAGCACCTCACATAATTTGACCCTCTTTTTAGGAGCTACTTTGGTACATAATATAAAAATAAATATTGACAAATTAAATATATAAGTGCAATACAGCACAGTTAAAAAGTAGTGATACATTGAAACTCTCATTGTAGATCTTGGCAATGTAGAAATTTAAATACAGGGAGGATTTTTGTGTATGCATATTTCACAGTTCATTTTGCTATGCACTGTGACCCAAAGGAGTTTTAGAAAATGAAAGTAAAGAAGCAATGATGAAGACATGCACCTGCTTATTTACTGTTTAACAGGCCAAAATCTTAACTCCAAATTGTTGTTAGTCTGTATGACCACAGAAGTCTGTATGTCACTGTTACCTTTGTAATCATCATGTGATATGAAGTCACTAACCACAACTTCAAATTGTGCCTCCTACAATGAACTTCTGAGCTTCCTGTGATGCCATTTTCTATTTTTTTTAAAGTAAGTAGATAAAAAGATGGAACATCCAAAAAACCAAAACGAAACAAAAAAAGAAAAAAACTAACCAAACAACACCTCCCCCTCCCCCCCTTCCCCCCTTCCCGAAGTTCATCTTCCTCAGTATCCTATTTTTAATAGTTTCCTGGTAGTGGATGCTTCCACAGGTTAAGACATGGGGCATAATGGATAGGGTGAATATGTTCAGGCAACCAGCAGCTGGAGACTTCTTGAGCTAGAGGTCATATCGGTTGTTTTGGTCACACTGATGGCTACTTAAAGACTCTTCTTGAGCTGTGCCAGAACTCATGGCTCACATCTTCATGCCGTTGACTGAGCTACTTTGGAGGAGAAAATACTGAGTCCTTTTTGTAACTTTGATGGTATTGTTTCTGTTATGGACACAGCAGGATTCCAACAACAGGGAATCAGTGTTCTGCTAACCTCACAAAATCAGGAAGCAGGACCCAGCTAGCTTTTTCAGGACCATGATACCAATTCATCGCTGTCTGTTACCTTTTTCTCCCACTCTCACTGGACACTTCCTTGCCTTGCTTTTGTAGACACATTGATCTTCACAGAAGAGCATCCAATGACTATTCCAAACTCATGCATCCCTCATGTTACTTGTGTTTTGTGCCATGAGTTTTTCTTCTAGTGGGATGGCACCTAATTTTTTCATCTCTCTATTCCCAGGTGGAACTACAGCTGCTACTCCCATGGACAGATGAAACACACATGAAAATCAATTATTTTATGCATGATATTGAATGAATTTTAACGCAAACCTGTAGTAGTTGGAACAGCCTATTTGCCACTTGTGACTAAAAATTTGTTTGCACATAGTAAAGCAGCGACCTGTCAGAAATCAGCCATCCCTCATCCATTCCTCTTTAACATACGAACAACAGGTCAAATGAAGACAGAAAATTTGAGGGGTTAACTCTGTCAATTACAGTTTCTATAAAACTCTTCCCAGCTGAGAACTTTTCCATTCGTTGTAAACAAGGTTGAGGTTTTTTCCTAAGAAAAAAGATGTTTGTTCACCTTTTACGCTTACTAATGTATACATAACTTTCAACCAAAAGGTTATTTGTATTCATAGAAGGTGGGATTTTTTTAATTAATCATAAAACCAGGTATCATGCTAATTTTGTAACATATGATTAGAGCAATGTAAATGTTTAAGTAATTTAATTAAACCTATTAAACCTTTCCACATTGTGTAGCTAGCTATTAGCAGTTAATTATAAAACACTGCTTTTATGATGTTGTTAAAACTAATTTCAAGGAGTTATTCTTGTAGAACAGGGAAGGCCTCCATGCAGGCTGAAAAGTTCATCAGCTGTTTGGCATAATTTATGACAGGATGGATAGTCCTTTTAGAAATACAGGCAGTCTTTCTCTGAATATCTAGGAAAGGAAATGTGTCAACAAATACAAAACCAACGCTTGGACTCCAAATAAGTGTTTATGCTTCAAGTAAGTTCAAACTCTTATAATCTTTGCTGTGTAGACAAACCTGAAATCTGTACACATTGTGGTTGACATGGAGTTTCTGGATTTTGCTATTTATTTCTTTCTGAGCACTAAAGCTTCACTTGTCCACATAGAGGAGTGTGAGAGGGTTTAAAAGATCCTTTGACTCAAGGGCTACTGGTTTTATGAATCCCAATGTGAGCACCAGAAAGCATAGATCGGCCTACTCTTTCCCTCCGCTTTTGGGAGGTGCAACAGATCTGTCAGACCTGAACTATCACATCCCTTCAGTTCTGCAGGACAACAGGTGGCTGGACTATCAAAAAGGGACATCTAACCCATGTAAAGCTGTAAGGTGTTACTGGTGGATATGGGTAAATGCAAGAAAGTTTTATCCATCATGCCAAGTCGTAGACAAACCAGCTGTTTCAGCATACATGAAGCTGTGCTAGCATCACATCATATTTTGGAGCTGAAAAGCTCCAATCAGAAGACTGACATATTTGTTTGTTGCCCTATCAGATCTATTCAGCTTCTAAACCAGAGCTGTCTCATCTGATGGACTGTTTGTATCAGTCTTGGAATGTGGAGAGAGCTGAGGCTACAGTTAGTCCTCAATTCCCTGCTCTTTCCTCAGAGCAGATAAGAGGCTGGTTTTAGGATATGAGTGTGAGGTTTGGGAACAGTTTATTTACTGGTTGCATCTCTTTTAAAATTGAACAACTTTTTTATATATATATATATTTGTGAATTTTGACCACTTTGAAATTTACCTCAATGTCTCCTGTCTCAGTTTTTAGCTGTGGAGTTGACATCCCATCATGCTGATGAGTGTTGATACTTCTAGACTGTCTGAATTCAGCAAGGAGGATTATGGTGCCAGGGAAGAAAAGACTAGGAAACAAAGGAGAACCTGTCAGCATGCTGGAAGGAGACTCTGCTGATCCTCTTTGGGGATATCCATGCTGCTTTTTAAATAACTTGTTAGCAGTAAGAGTGATTTTGTTAAAGATAATATATAAAGTAATTTCTCATAAGCAGTGAGTCCAGTGAGACACTGAGACATGGGAACTAGCCAAATAAGCATTAAGAAAGGAACACTAGCTAGACAAAGCTGAGAGAGAATGTAGGGGACTGATGACCTGGTAGCTTTAGCATTGATGTAAACTAGTAAAAGTCACTTCCCTGCTCTGTAAAAAATTTCCTGTGTGACCACATGCAAGCTGCCAAACCAGGTATTACAAAGAGATTATCGTTTACAGCTTAACCTTAGGCAAACACAGTCTGTCTGCGAATTTAACAAGAAATTAGGTACCTAATTAGGAGCACTTGTCTAAATACCTTTGTGAACACTGCCTCCAGCACACTTGTGCTCTACTGCTGAATGCACTTCTACTCTTCTCAGAGGTGTTGTAGGATTGAAGACCTTAAACAGTAGGCTGATGGGGAAACATGTTGTGGACACATGTGTCTCAAGATCAAACTGTGTACTAGATGTGCTTATTTTTCTCCATGGACTATAATGACAGCTTGTGGATGTCATACATGCATGTCTATAGAACACGTGTCGATGTTAGGACACATAAATCCTGTTCCATGCGGTTAAATAAATCATAGAGGTTAGTATTATGACATTATTTTCCAAAAATGAGTAGTGAATAAAACCTAGTGGCATATACCCACTGAAATGATTTCTGTGGAGGTCATAGATGTAGCTCACAGAAGTCACACAGAAGCTTGTAGAACATCTGTGTTTAAATAGGATTTCATTCTCTCTTTTTGTTGCTTGATCATTATCCCTAAGTGAATGCAATTATTTCAGGAGAGTCCTATTTTTCTTCTCTTTTTCTGCCATAATAAATTGGATCCTTTCCACTGCCTGTCCCTGCAAGCAGTGGATGGCAAAAGGCATGGCCACAGTCTCAATCTAAGTGACAATGTGACTGAGCTGGTTCTTTACCCATTCTTTTGTTAGTTTCTTGTGTGGAATTGGTCTTGTTTTCTATGTGTTATGCACTAACTTAAAATAAAATGCACACAGTTCATGATGAGCCTGACAAGACTCATATTAAGATGGGACTGAGTGGCTGTGCTAAGGCTGTGTTAGTAGAATATTTGTGTTGCCAGAGTATAATCTTCTTTAAATTTAATACTCAGCAGACCTATCTCTGACAGACCCACTTTTGCTAGTGTTTTAGTTTGTTTTGTATGGTTGTACTTGTCATGAGGCAGGATCATACTTCATTGAGACAAATGTACACAAAGCTTTCAGGAAAAATCACTCATTATTTATGAAAGGGATGTGAAGAGCCAGAGCAATGAAAGAAACATTATTTAACATAAAACAATTTTTTTTTGTTTATCTACATGTGGGCATAGTGGGCCACATGTGGGCATACACTCATCCATTACTAATGGGTAGTTGTGCTCTGACAGGAACCTATGTAGGCTGTGTGTGTGCATGTGTATGAAAACTGGAAGATTAAATTTCTTGCACACTTACTGTTTCCCACTGTAATGGCCACTTATAAAGTTCTTAGAATAGTGAACTCCTAGTTAGCTCATTGCCAGGCTTGTAAATTAAGCCCAGGCTTTGATAATGAAAGTAAGTTCAACCAAGTCCACATTGTAAGGTTCTCCATTTCAGATTGCCAATAATTCCTTGGAGTCGCATCAATTACAGAAGATCTGCTAATGGCTCTGGTGCTATAATTACCTACACCTTCAGGGCTTATAGACTTATATCTGCTAAAAATAAGCATATGGAAAGGCCTAATGCATAAAGAGAAAAGATTTGATAAAAAATTAGAGGCTTATTAGAGTCCAAACAACAATGACACTTCTAAATGTACAGTTTATTCTGAAATTTGGGCTCAAATTCCTGGAGCCTCAAGGTGTTTTGACTATCCTAAGAATGGTTTCTCTTTCATTATTCTGTTCTGAATACTACAGTATAATAAATATTTAGATTTGGATACCAAAGCCATCACTGAGGTATATTTGTGCTAGTGATTGGAATGTATCAAATTTGTCTCATTTACATAATTTAAAAGGTCCTTTGGGACAGTCAGTTGACCATTCTCTGTTTATTCTAAGAAATTAACAGCTACTGTAACATCTTGAATTTTTTACATTCTAGAATGTAAGACTGAGCATAGAGCATAGAGTCAGTCAAAGGCGGAAAGGTTTTGGAGAGCAGTAAAATTGAAGATGAAAAATGCACAGAAAGTCAAAGACAAAGACAACTTGCTTAAGTAAAAGGTACAAATAAATGAACATTAGAAAAGCAATACAAACCCCAATTTTTGAACATTTTATAACCACAGTGCAGCATAAATTTTGGATAAGCTTTAACTAACATTATGGTACTCTACAAATCAACTTGATCCCTTGGCATTAGAAGGAAAAGTAAAGTATCTACATCCTAATTCCTAATTATTTTTAGCCATATTTGTGTTTTCTTTTTATGAAGTAAGTCCTTCTGCTGCTGGACAAAAGAAAGGAAAGATCTATATCTTATACTAAGAATCAGGACATACTGACCAAAAATTCAGGTCTATGAGGAATGAGCAGTTATGAGAGAATTCATTATACTTTCTTTTCCCTTGTAAACCTTTGTGGTCAGAGAGGATCTTTGTAGGAACCAGAGGAATTTTACAAAAACCAGACACTTCTATTTCCCTAGTGTCCCACTCTTCAACATGCCAAGAGGTTTTAAAAACATGTATATATTCTTTGCTTAAAATAACACTGTTTATTACACCCTGACAAAAATGTGCAAACTGTTTTATCCTCTAAAAAGATTAGTGAAATCTGTAACCTAGAATCAGTAGAGAGATGTGTAGCAACTTGCTTAGATTAACAACTGTGTAGTTTTTCTTTTATTTTCTTCCCCCCTCCCCACTTTCTCTCTCCCTCTCCTTCAGAAGGGTAGACCTGCACATACACTTTACTAAGAAATATCTCTGTATTATCATAAGTAAGAAATGGTTACTCTAAAGTGTGCTTCTACTCTACTTTGGGTAATGATCTAAACCATACCATAGCTGGAAACCTTCAGATCCTGAACACCTGATACATTGCAATAATATCATGTACGCATATATGCAAAATAGGAGTACACACATACACACATATATACATGCATATAGTCTTGTATATATGCACACTGAAATGAGGACCAAGGCTCATACATTTTTTAGGGTCTTTGTAGAGATCATAAATCAACTTATTATGAGGCTTTCCATTTCAATGTTATGAAATGGAGTCAAAAGTTTTTTAACATAATATGATGTGACTTAAGGCAGATATGAAAAACACAAAAAGAATGTTCAACTGGGAGACAATTCATGAGGATCAAACAAGAAGTGCTTTCATAAATCTGCTTGCATCTGATAGAATGAAGGCAACAAATTAAAGGTCTGTTCAAGCATAAATAGACAATATTTTGCATAGGTAAACATGGCATAACTTCATTGTTAAATGACGATATTAAAGGAAAGAAGTAAACAGAATGAAAAGTAAACATATGCCAGAGATGATGAACGCAATCGCAGTGGGATAGAAAAAACATGGAGTAGTGCATGGCTGCTGGCCTCTATCCTGAGGTGAATAGTGCTTGCTTCAGCTGGCTGAAGGAAGCTGAAAACAGAAGAGTTCATGAAAGCTCTGCAATAAGCAGAGGGAGATGAAGAGCAGTGGCAGTGAGGTGCCAAGTGTGAGCATAACAAGTCACCCTCTTCTGCAATACCAAAACCATTCACCTCAAAGCAGGGGTACCATTGATAAGGACTTTAAACCTTCAATTAAAAAAAAAAAAAGTTTAAAGAACCAAAGTGATTTCCTCAAGTCTGACAATAAATAGAGTAATAGAATCTGGAGCTCCTTACTGCCAAATTCACATTTATACTCCTCAAAAATAATACAGAAAATATCTAGAAACTTACATTCAAAATAATTCCAAAACTGATTATTCAATGTCAGATTACTTGCGTGTTATGTCTGAAGTTGGATATGCAAAAATAGCTCATAAATTTCTTACCTTCTTTGTATTTATTCAGCTTTAAATACAGATGATATTTTAATCAACTTTCAGAAAAAAGTTTCCAATTGTTAAAAAGCAGATTAAAGTATGTTTTCAGTAAGAGTAGTAGATAGAAAATACTGTCTGAAATGCTGAAAGATTCCTGACAAATAATCTGAACAAGGCAGGGGCAAATATTTGTGGAACCTTTACCAGAAATTCTTTTTCATGGTGTGAAATACAAGAAGTTCTTGAAATCTTTTTTTTTTCCTCCTGAAGAGTTTATAAATTGGAGGAAAATGTAAAGAGTAATAAAAAACAACAAGTCTTTTAGAGACAACAGTGAGTGGAAGATCATGATACTTGAGGAGGAAAGACTGTCTTTAGGTCTGTGCCCTCTTCTGCCTTTGGAATATCAACATCCACTCTGAAACTCTCTGTAAGGTGCAGAAGCATTTTTCTACATCTTTTTAGCCTCTTGCAGTAATTGCTGCCTGTTTGTGTCTGCTGTCACAGTGCAGAGGAAGAGGAAAATTGGCTGGAGTGGGGTTTATATACCTGTATGATGGAACTTGTTTGAGCCACCACTGCTTTAGGTCATCGTGGCTACCAGGCTGCTGTTTCAAGACATACTGGAGAATTTTGGAAATGCTCATAGGGCAAGACATCTTACTGACAAAGTAGTCATAGTGAGGAATGGTGATAGTGCAAGGGGCAATGACTTTAAACTGAAAGGGGGTAGATTTAGTTTGGATATTAAGAGAAATTCCTTACTATGGAGGCGAGACACAGAATCTGGTTGCCCAGAGAGTTTGTGGAAGCCACATCCCTGGAAGTGTTCAGGGCCATGTTGGATGGAACTTTGAGAAACCTGGTCTGATGGAAGATGTCACAGTCCATGGCAGGGGAGTTGGAACTAGATGATTCTTAGGGTTCCTTCCAACCCAAACCATTTTCTGATTCTATGATAACAATAGGGACAGCAACTTTCATAAAAGCATTTAAGAGTACATTGAAAGATTAGGTCCAAAAATAGGTTGTTAAACAGTTAGAATTTTGAGATTGTTTGACTGACTTGAATTGTGTAGATTATATTTTACCTATTAGACTTTTAATGTTTAGTTTAGGCTAAAAAAAGAGTTAAATAGTTTGTCATTGTTTAGTGATTGAGAGTCTACTGATTCCAATGAATTAAACCCACTGATTTTAGGATAAACATACATAGCTTTCCTCATTTATGGATGGAAGATTAAGACACAACATTTAAAAATGTCTTAACTCACATTCTAAGGAGTAGGTGCAGAATTATTTCTAAGCATCTTGTTTAGAAGGCAGAGTGTGTCTTTTTATATGGATGCTTATGTTAAAGTCCTCTCTGCTTATTTTCTCAGTTCTCATGGTAGATATGTGTGCAGAAAAAATGAAAAGATAGCTCTGTAAAAAGACAAAAGAGCATTCAAGTTTTCATGTTGCAAGATAGTATCTGTAATGGATACTGACAGGTTTTTTGGGGTTGTGTGCAATAGGAACAGGATTCATTTACAAAATAAGAAGGTGTTGTGAAGAATTTAGTCAACTTTCCTTCAAGTCTCAGTCTTTCTAGTGTTCTAAGTTTAGTTGTTGTAATATAGATTTTTAAAAAATAATATTTACCACAGCAAACTATAGAAGAGAACAAATAATCTGCACTATGTCCCTTCTGGCTCTAGAACAGAAGTTTTAGAAATGAGTAAAAATACACTCCCTGTCTCCTCTGCTTCCGTGTTCAGCACTCCTATCTACATTCTCACACATGTTATCAGTCACTCCACATCCATCTTAATAGAGTCAAACTTCACTCTCTTGCCTTTCAGCACCATGCATACTCTACATATTCCTGTGGGTCATCAACTTTCCTAACTATCTTGCGACTTAAACCTTCAGCTGAAATCCGCTTAATTGAACAATGGCCCTAACAACCCAAACCAGGCACAATCTGTTAGTGTCTTTCTCTTTTTAGTAGAAAACAGTAAATGATGTCACGGTAGCCCATATTTTTTGTAATGATCCATAGATATCATGCCTTCCCATGTCTAGAGGAGCTTCCTAACAGTGGTTTTCTTGCCTCCTTCTTCAATATGTCTGAACAGATTTAAATATAACATTTTGCCTGAATGATTTCAGAAACCTAAGGTCTCTTGTGCAAACTGCTATTGTTTTCATTGCATTGTTCACATTATGCCATTACAAGCAACAGTGACAGATGCCATGCTTGAAAGGCAAATATTTTAAAAAAGATATTTGAGAGAGACAAAACAACTGAAAATGTACTTTTTTGTTTGTTTTTACTTGTGAGTTACCATCAGAATATCTTCATGATCCTGCAAACCCTCTGCTGTTTAGACTACAAGAGAAAATGCATCTTCCGGAGCATCTTTTTTTTTTTTTTTTATTATTCCTTGGATGAACTATCCCAGACAGACTTGGTTTTGGATGAGTGAATCCCCCTCTAAACAAATAGTATCAGATGTGTAATGTGCAGGCACCAGCTTGATCCCAAGATCTTACTTGCTGTACTCCCAAGATTCTACTTGCCTCAAAAATAAAAGCTAATATTCAGAACAAATTCTTTGCTTTATAAGTGCAGCAGTTGTCTGTCACACCTTTCATAGACTGTTTGGGCCACCCAGATGAAACAGTCACAAATCAAACTGGAACTCCCACCATGCTGTTAAACACTCCCCAAAGATAAGAGCAACAGGCCTGTAACATTGATTATCTCACCAGTAAGAGACAGCAATGGGGTTTCACAGTATCTTGTTCTTCTGACAGGTTGTGTTAAAATAAAACAGATTACAGGACAAAGAAGTTCAAATGTTAAAGAATAGTCAAATCTGTGTGGCTGTTGTCCATAAAACCAAGAATGTACATGTGACCAAATAAAACTCAAACTGAACTGATTCTAAGATTGGTTAATGACATGGCTGAAGCATTTACCTTTGGTGATGGGCTTCTGCTACAATAGCAGAGAAAACCACTGACCTGGTTTGGGAGAGACTTGGGCTGTGTATGAATTTGTTTTGTGTTCCTATGACTGCTTTTGGAAAAAGGAAAATACCTCTCCCCTTTTGCTTGAGTTAGAAGTATTCCCAGTCATTTTCTTTGGAATGTTGTAAGTTAAATCAATCAATTAATTTACTTAAGAGCCAAGCAGGAATGTCAAGAAAAGAGGTTAAATGGGTGGGCAAATTAGCACAACTTGCTCATCCTTTCATTAGGTCAAGGATATGATTCTTGAATCTCTAACAAATTTGAAAAATCCTTCCTGCATCAACTCCCGAAAGGATCTATTTAGCCCTTATCTCTGCCATCTACCCGCTCCTCTTGCTGTGCATGACAACCAATATTCCAAAACTCAGTATGAGTCTCAGCTGGGACTCTAAACTGCAATCCTCTTAACTTGTGGTTCTCAGATCAGCAGGCGGCACATTGGCAAAGGTTTCATAAGGCTGTTATGAACAACATCTACTACCCTTCAGCTTTATTTAAAAGCATTTCATGACAGAAAGTACACCAAAATGAGGGAATCCTCTATGGGTATGCCTTTTCTGGTTTTTGATTTTTGGTTTTATTTCCAACATATATACAGCATGCATTGATATATGTGCTGAGAACTGATATAGTCACTGTTGTTGATAGTCTATTACTATATTATCATAGAACATGATGAACAAATTTCACATCATTTGGCAGTAACGTTCCTAAACTCACTGCTTTGTGAATGCATTTACACATACAGTGATGCCAATGACATTTTTTTATTTCCTGTGAAACCCCACAATAAAATAATGCATATTGCTATTTTTTACTATGTTTTGTCTTTATTTCAGTACCAACATTGTTATCCAGTAGTAACAGAAGTAACCAACAGTAACCAACCTGTAGTGTACAGCACGAGTAGTAACAGCTAATAGTGGGTATGAAAGAAGTAATAAATTTACCAGTGTTGCAAGAAAAATAGTTAGGAGATTAATAATTTCCTTTCTGCTTTTTCCGGATAAGCATAAACTCATGATGAAGAAAAGTTAGAAAATCAGTATTGCCTATTCTATTTTAGCCTTTCTTTAAAAAAAAAAAAAAAAAAAGAAAGTCCAAAGAAATGAAGTTGAAGTATTTTCTTGCTTTTATCACTAGTATTTTTGATGTGGTTTAGAAAACAGGAAGCAAATGAAAAGACACAAGACTATCATACAGATGGATTCCTGACTTGGAATTTTTTGAATTCTCAACATTGCCAGTCGTTCTTCAAAATAGTAATTGACACCAAACCACTCCTTTTAACTGCAATATGAAGAATTTCTTGTATGTGACCTAATAGCTAAATTGCAAGTTTCTGCAATACCTGGAATAGTTTACTTCTTCTGTCTTCTGTTTAGCATGATGATTTCATATAATGAGTTAGCTTAATCTATTAATAACAATTACACCAAGTGGAATGTGGCATTTCTTGGAAACTTCATTTATTCTTCATGTTTTCTTTATTAACATTTCAAAGATTTTAATCTCAAATAACTATTTGTTGCCAGTTGTGGCTGTGGCTTTAAGTGACAACTTTAGTTGGTCTGTGCCTTCATTCAGTCTTTTCTAACTGGTGTGCTTTCCCTTTCCACTCTTGTGTGGCACTAGTAACATTTCTTTTAAAAGAAGACAACTTGACACTGCAGATCTGGCTAAAGGCCTGCTGCACAGCCTTTCTATGCATTTGTTCTCACTTGTCAGAGTGATTTTTACCATCCACGTTCAGAGTCTCTGCAATCTACACGGCCTTCCATGTCATAGGTCGGTGTTCCCAGGCGTAATTGTAAGAATCATACATAAAGAACAGTAACCTTCCCTAGTTCTTATTAAATAATATGATAGCAATGCAATCCCATTTCTTTTCTTTTTTTTTCCCCTGGGGAGGATTTAATAAACTTCCTATCAGTGTTTCTAAGTCTGTATAACACTAGACAGCCGTGTGGCTCTCCACTTTCAATGTGATTTTGAAGGCAGGCTCTGGAAAGTTGATAACATGTTTCATGACCTTCGTGTCTGGAAGCAGTTTCCCTTGATTGAAGTCATACAAGTTCAGCTAAGTTGGAGTGTGTTGTAAATATTTATCTGGCAGTCTGACATATAAAGTTGTTCTGAAATTACAAAGTACATTCCTGTCTTTCATGTATTATTGCCACTTTTTTCAATACACTTGTGAGTGATATTATTTAGAGAACCTTCTATAAGTGACTTATCGTTGCTTGTTAAAGTTCTCACACCCTGTTGTACGGTCATTTTTTAGTATGGTAGCTCTTGAGTTGTATTACTTTGCTATCTTTTAAAACATAAATATGTGATTATTCCCGAAGTGCAACAAGAATTTATGCAATGAGGTAAGCATGGCTGGCATATTTAATTTTAAAATCTGGTTTTGTGGTACTTATTTCCATGTAGGGATCCAGATGTTTTCTATTGCTGGCAAATGTATGGTGATGACAACTTTCTAATCATTAAGTCATTTGTCATTATCTATCAAATAATTACATATAAAGTAATGTTTCTGGGTAGAAATTCTTTCCCAGAAAAAAGAATTAATTCAACTCCGATTTCTCCTGTATTTCCTTGATTTTTTTTTCGCTTTTATTCTAAAATGGACTTTGTGCTCTAAGAGGTGCTGCATCAGAAATACACATTTTTTTCTTATAGAGGCATAGGACAGGTTCAATGACGTTAGGATGAATAGCATTAGGAGGGACAGTGAATGGCTGCTGAGCTCTCATTTGGAGCTCTTTCAAGTTCAAATATTGTTTTGTTGCTAAGCGTATCTTACAAGGCTTCTTAGTGGGCTTAAATGCGAGCTGTCTCTCTGAGTTTGTGAATAATTTTTATGGGAAGAGTAAGGAAAGAGATTGAGGTGACCAATCAGCTATTTTCAATAAACATTTCTAATTTGTACCTGTTTCAGTTGAAACAACCGGTGATAGGTTGAAATAGTTGTAAAACAGCTTCCCTAACACCTTGTTCTCCCTGGCCAGGAGCCATAACAGTCCCTCAAACTCCTTATTCCAATCCCCTTGTCACTGAGAGCTATTAGGAGGCAGTTACTGAATGACATGCAGTTCCCCTGAACGTTATAATGGAATAGTTTACTCTTGGCTTACATATATGGGAAAAGTTTTGGCTTATAATACTGTAATACTGGGTTAAGATTTGTTCTAGTTTTGGGTTGAGTTTGTTTTTGTTGGTTTTGGTTTTGTTTTTTGATTTTTTTTAACATTATTTAAAGTATATAAAAGCCAGAAATTATTTTTAGAAACCTGCCTCAGGCTGAATTGAATACATTTCTCCTTCTTCAATCCTGACTGGCAACAAAATAAAAACTACTCTGGAAACATTAGGAGAGAGTATTAACATGTGAAATACCCCTTACTTACTTCTAATTTAATCAATAAGGCAGATGTACACTATAGATACCTGATGCCCAAGGAAAAATGTTGCTATTAATTTGCAAAAAAATCCCAACCCAACAATAATTCTGTGTAACTGGAGCATAAATTCTCACACTAAATGTTAAAAACTAGTTAAAATGTGGTCGTATAGATCCGACAATTTAAGATGTGTGTTCCCAGAGGAAACGAACTCTATGTGCAGAAAAATGTGGACTTTCTTATGGTCCCTTGGTTGACTGAGAGGAAGCCAAATAGCTGCAGAAATAAGCTAGTTTGTTAACAACTATTTGGACCAACCAAAGGGAAGATTGCTTTCTGCCGCTTGTGATAGTTGGTTAAAGTGGTGATTGTTGCCAAAATCTATAGAAACCATGAAAAAAAACAGTAGAGGAGGAAAAAAAGTTAGAGATTTACAAGAGGTTGCCTTTGAGAGGATATAAAGTTCAATAAGAAATCTGGGGTCTCCCTTGCCTAGCCAACTGCAATCTTTGGAAATTTGCAAGAAAATAATTTTGATTTTAAAAAATATTTCATTCTAAATTTTTCTGCATTTAATTTCTAAAATGAAAATTGCTGCTTTTCCAATATTTGAATTTGAGTCTTTTGAATCTTCATGGAAACATGTCATCAGAATGTCACCGCTAAACCCCTTACATTCTTAATCAGAGCACAATATATGTAATTATCTGCTGCTATGACTTTATAAAATAATTGTGCATTGCTAGGCTGGTAACTTGCTGATGTCTGATTCTGCAAAGGGAATCCCCACTGTGACATGTTTCTCCATCCAGGGCTATTTTTCTTCTGCAGGGCAAAGTGTATTTGACAACTTATTTGCATTGGACAAAACTCTGTGTGTGTGTGTGTGTGTGAGTGTGACAGACTGCCATTTGATCCAAACCAGCAGTATGAGCCAGCTAAACATGTGGTCTTATATGAATAAGCGTTGAAAATTTATCCTCCAACATATATCTTACAGGAATTCACCCATATATTGATTCAGTATGTTGTGGTAGTTTCACTTTCCATGAAGGTATCACTCAATGACCTGAATATAATCACATTAGCAAGACCACAAAGTGCTTAAAGCAGAATGAATCATATTGACTTTATAACCAACAGAGATGTGATAATAGTTAAAGGTATGTGTAAGGAAGACATCTCAGAAAGTACTTAAATGTTAAAACTGAAAATTTAATACTAGGAGCTTGGTGTTTTGTTATTGTCACTGGCAGAGTATTGGTATGGATTTATTAGGCTGGTTACCAAACCTCCCTATGCATTTCTTGCACCTTTTGTTACCAGGTTAGATGAAGAGTTTTTTCCTTATTGTGTTGAGGAAGTATTTTGCAACTCTCAAAAGGGAAAATGAGCATTAAAAATGTAAATTTTAAAGGTTATTACTCTGTTTATGTAATTATACTGATTTATTTCAATCAATGAAAGGCCTTACAGGGTAGCAATGTATTTCTTTTTTTTTAGCTGAACTAGTAGATACAATATGAGAAGCAGAGTATTCTTGTGGCTGAGGTGTTTTTGTAACTATTTCAGTGAAAATATCTGATTCTGTTTTATTGTCAAAAGCTGATGATAGAAAAGATGGAGCCAGTTTAATCCGAATGGTTAATTTCTGTGTTCCAAAATGTAAGCTTCTCACAGAATGATGGGGAAGACCAATGCAATAGATGGCTTTGTTGATGGCTATTTTGCCACCACTACAGTATTCAAAGTATTTTGGTTTAATCACTTTGCAGAACAGTAACACAGAAGGTACATCCAACAAATTCACATTTTATTTGCACCAGGATTTACTGACACTGCTATGAAATTATTTTATTTACTTCAAGTAGGCATTGAAGTACAAATATTTTTCTAGACAGAGTAAGATTTGTTTGTGATTCTTTACATGATGAGTGTTTAACTGTAAAAGATCTTTATTTCCATCACTTAGGTCTCTGCACTTTGTCTGGTGTTAAGATTTCAAGCCTTTCAGATCCTCTTTGATGTAAATGCAATCCTTCCTGAGTTGCTCTCCTTCAAAAAAATAGGTAATTTACTGGTTTATACAGGTATTCTTCCATTTAAGTTTTACTCCTGCTAGTGTCGTAGTTAAATAATTATACTGCAATTCTGCGGTTACGGAAATCTCTTAGAAAAAAGCATTGGGTTGAATGCTCAAGAAAGAATCAAGTCAATATTTTATCTACATTTCACATGTGATAAATGCTTGAATACCTATCTCTCTATTCCAAGAGAGTTTGAGTTGTTGTAATATTACAGACATGTAGAAATACATATTTTCTTGCTGTGTGCTTCTCTCATTTTGCTGTTTTCTATTTCAGCTTTTACTCTTTTAGTTCTTGCATTAGCATACCATGGTTTAATGCTCTTGTCACACATCAGTGATGGTGACGTACTCCATTCCTGTTACAT
>VWZD01004946.1:86111-98393 GCA_013396695.1 Sakesphorus luctuosus | reverse complement strand
AGAAAAAGAAAGAGAAAGAAAGAAAGAAGAAAGAAGGGAAGAGGTTCAATAATTTATTAAATTTAAATGTAAAAACATCTTTATGTTAGTAACAGGAGAGGTCAAAACTTACGTCAGAGATTAGGCCACTGTTTTTGAATGTGTGATCTAGTGATTCCTTATAATAGTATCATTCCTGTCAATTACAGGCTAAACTTGCCCAGGGAAACTTCTTTCATCTTGCACAACAAATTCAGCCATCATTAAATTCAGCAAATTTTTTTTNTTTCCACATATGCTGAAGAACAGGACATGTAGCTTTTCAGTCGGGGTAGGTAGGAAACATTTCTGAGGACAGATGGGATGTCAGACCTTGGGAGTTTGCATTTTCTATCTACTGCTGCACCTGTACAGAAATTTCACGACAGATGCTTAATGCTTATAGAGAAAAAAAACAACTTCACAATTAACTACATAAGAACTTTTTAATTAGCATGTATAATGTATCTGCAAAGGTATTTGGTTTATAAAACATTATCATTATTTTACAGTGCATTCTCAGTGATTCAGCTAATAAATCCAATGTTCCAGAGCTGGTTCATTTCACTCTCATTCAATCTGCTTCTTATGTGCTTCTTTCTAAAGGTATTTTGCAAGTAAATATAAATCTCAAAGGAATGATATATATTAAACTGGCATTTTGGTTAGCAGACATATGTTTGAAATACACTGTAGACTGAAATAGAAGGTATCTTAATTGAGATCTACAAAGACTATCTCACTGGTTATGAGAGTGCCAAATAAAATACATTCTCACAGTGTCAGAAATATACAAAGGCAGGAAAATCCCTTGCTAGGGGGTTTGACATTTGCTTCTATTTGGATTTGAAATGAAAAGTAAAAATTGCAAAGGTCTCTGTGGCAAAAGATTCTATTAAAAATTAAATTTCAGACTAACTAAAATGCTGAGTTTAAAAAACTGTAAATTAAAATTGGAATCCCTTTAAAAATGATTTTTTTATTATTTTGAAATACTTTTTATATTTTAAAAATGTCATTATTCCCATTTTATTATTATTATATAGCTATATTGCGATTATATATNAAAAAAAAACTTCTGACATAAAATATTCTTCACAGAGATTTATTGAAATTAAATTTTCACCTTCAAGATTTTATGTAAATTCAGTAATATTTTGTTCATGTCTCTGGGCCTCAGTACTAGAGGGTTAGGTACTAAATTAAGAAGGACTGTATGGTTCTCTTCAGTTCTCTTAACTATTCCACCTTAATATCAAGTCTTGTTACAGTTTGTAATGTCAGAGATCTGAGATTTGGAGGATTGTAGGTGTGGGACTCAATTTCAAGAGAAGAAAATATAATCTATCTTCCCACTGTACTTTCTGAGAACCAGTCCCAGCTGGATCTTGGCAGCATTAAAGATATCCATCACTACTAAGTATGCTTGTCTGGAAGCAACACGCTGGCCTGCCTGTTTTAGGAGCCCTGATTTAAACTTTTCCACTTCACCACCACACATGAGGGTCCACACATGAAGTCATATATGTAGTCCCAGAGACGCTCTTTGTGATCTCATTAGTGCTGCAAGCTGATGGAGGTGGACATGGCTGTGTGCCTCTCTGTGAGCATCTCCAGGGGGCTGGCCCGAGCAGGTTTTGCCAGACACAAGGAATGTTGATGAGAACTTCACAATTATTACTCCAAAAAAATTACAGACTCTGGCTGTCACCCAAAATACAGCAATTTACTTCTGATGACTAATGTTCTGGTAGCAAACTGCATATAATCTATTTTGATTTACTGTGGTTATGGTATGTCTCTTCCAATGGCTTTTTCCTCATTCTCAAGGAACTTATAGGTATGCTTCTCCTTAGATTTCAGAAGTGCAGCTGTGAGCTAGAGAGAAATATGCATGTGATTAATCAGTGGATGATGAGAAATCAGTACCCTGCTTTCATTATTTTATGGTGATTAAAATTTCCTAGTTATTCAGGCAAAGAATTGCTTTGAGGTGTGTAGAAAATTCAACATGTCGATAGGAATGGGGATAGCTGAGTGGGGATGAGGTTTAGTAGGGGAAATTTTTGTTTAAGTATTCTTTGTACAGAAAATGAAAACTGGGGCGATCATTTAAAACAACAGAGGGATGTGGGATCTGCCTTTATCACAATGGCTTTTTCTATCAGTTCCACCAAAAATAACTTTGAGGAGTAAAAGAATTAGAATGTTAACTGACCCAGAGAAAGAAAAATAATTTGCTGTTTCTACAAATAGCCTTCCACTGTCTCTCTGCAGTAGTCTCAGCAATACTCAGTAGGATAAGAAGTAGGTTTAGTTTCTTTTAAAGACCAGATGAAAATATATGCAGAACTATCCTGTGAAATAGCAGGCTAATTGATTTTATTTTGCTTTACAAATGGAGATGAATTATACATTACTATACAGCTTCTGAAGGATGTAATGGTGCTCCTTACAGATATCTAGAATTATCTGACAAACACATGAGATGCATAAAGACTTTTTTCTTTTGAAGTGTTTAAAGCAGGAGATGAAGATGTAAGTGCTAAATGTTTCTTATCTATAGGAACACAATGATCAATGTGTTTTAGCACTACTGTGTTTATGATATTTGAACAAGAATAAAAATATGGGTTCCTTCTTTGTGTGAGATGCATGTTTTTTATTTTCAGCTCGTGTTTATACATATACACTTAGAGGTATGAATGAATGGGACTTGGAGCCTGACATGAAGTGAGGAAGATATATAGCACAAGCTAAACCTGCAATTAGCAGTGTTTATTGTTTCTGTCTACTGCTTCTCTCCTATAATAGAGATAGGTAATGGTTGGGTGAAATGCATGGACATGATTAACCTGTTTTCAGCTAGAGAGCAATAACATCACTGGAATTTAGCAAATGTTACTTCAAATGGTTGTTGTGTTTTATTTCTTAAAGTTAACTGTCTTACTGAAATAAATATATGATACACTGTGACACTCCATCTGTGAATCTGTCTGTGTCTGGAGTCTTTCCCAGGACCTCCTTGAAAGAAGATTTTTTTTTTATGTCAAGGGATTTTTTCTCATTAAAGAGCTCTAAATATTGCAGATATATTCACCAAATGGCTATATGTCATGGTATCCTATCGTTATTATCTAAGAGATGGTTTAGTGAAAATTTGGCTCATTTCTTTCCATCAAATCAAGCTGTAAGCAACAGCTAATGAAAATTAAGTCCTGAGAGGTCTCAGGAGTGCATGATTTTCTATCTAGACTGATGTTTAGATAAATTTAATACTGCAGTGGCCAAGCATTTTGATTGATATGGGGAAGATGGGAGAGGCTACATAACTGCTGCACCAAAGTGAAGAGCTTGCTTCTCTCTCTTGCTCTTTTACTGAGGCAATGGAACCTCTTTGACTCACACTAGTGACAGAGTGATTTGTATGACCATATTTTTGTGATTTAGAAAATATGGCAGACTAAAACCCACCCAAGAATACTGCATTATAGGAATAATGTTGAACTAAAATGAATGGGCAAGACCTGCAGGACAGTCAGTTCAGAAAAAATAGGGGAACACTAACTTCTTTGTCTAGTGAAAAAGATTAAGGTCCAGGCACAAAAGATGACAGAGTACAGGATGCCATCTCTACAGAGCCCAGTCCTATCATGGCAGTGGACATTGTGTTGCTGTAAATAACAACCCAAACCTGACGTGAAAAGCTTCTGCAAACATAGAAAAAGAAACAGCAAGGATGTGTTAATAATTTTCCACTCTGATTTGTAAGCAAGGCTGTGCTGATCTCTCTCCCTGTGGATCAGGGTTTGCTGCAGTCTAATATCTATAGTTTTACTGCCTTGTTCAAAGTATTCCAGAATCTGCAATTTTTTCCCATGAAGATCTATGGTATCTATTCAATTGTTGCATGGACTTAAATCACCAGTGTATCTACGTGGGCAGCTCCTATACAACGGTGAATGTGGAGACTAAGAAGGCACAGCAACATTTTTGCACTGCTGTTAGACACTATTTTTAGATACCTTTAGTGTTTTAGGGTCTGCATTTAGACCTATATCATACTTGAGTTATTTCTGCTCTTTAAAAAATCCTGCAGACTGGACAATCTTGAAAGGTTTTAACCTGTCAGATGTGGCTGGCTTCCAGGAAATTATGCTTTAGAGCATGAAAAATGTCTTCTGAGGTGGAAACAAATGCACCAGGGGAAAAAGAGTGTCACTAGCTTGTAAAGGAGTCATCATTCTTTTCCAGACTTTCTAAGGGGGTCTGGAAAACAAGATATTGTTTCTAGACTGCTGCACTCGTAATTGGTGCAATTTGCTGCAGGGTTTATGGGATCAGAGAGGCATGGAGGGCTTCCTTCAAACCCTGACACCAGATTTAAATGATTCTTCTCAGGAAACAGATGAAAAATGTGCATCTTTATGAGCACAAGAAAGAAAGGATTAACTTTATTGGCATAAAAGGAAATAAAGGTGTCGGGAGCTGGTGCAGCTCTCCAGCCTTACCTTCAAAGTCATGATCATTACTCTAGTGACTACATGCTTAGAACTTTCAGAGTTCAATGTTTCTGCTACAGATGAGCATGTAGTCATCTCTGAGAATATGTTTTCCAAAATTCCTCATGCTCTAAGGCAAATTATGCATCCCAGCATACATTAATACTTAAAAAAATATAATAGTAGAGCAGGCTTCTTTAAGCCAAAATTATTTTGCAAACTCAGAACCTGTATTGTATTTTAGCTTTAGCTCTTAAGGTCTGTAGGTGGAAAAGCGATACAATATTTTTCTAAATATGTGTAAAAATCAAAACTTTGTTAAGTGTTCCAAATGAAAGACTATATTAATTTTTAATAAAGTTCAATTTTATACTTATTTCCACTGGATTTTTCACACTATTATTACATATTTTATTAAAGTATTTGAATAGTTATCTAAATATTAGCAAACCTCAAATTTCTATAAAATAAATTTCACAATGATGTAAGGTTTTAATTTTAAAAATGAACAGTTTAAAATGAAATGTATATATATATATATATATTTATTCTTAAAATAGAAACAATACTAATCAGAATTTCTTCCCTATTTCATTTCCATTTTTTAACAAGGAGGTTGAGTAATCCAAGAANCTACATAAGAACTTTTTAATTAGCATGTATAATGTATCTGCAAAGGTATTTGGTTTATAAAACATTATCATTATTTTACAGTGCATTCTCAGTGATTCAGCTAATAAATCCAATGTTCCAGAGCTGGTTCATTTCACTCTCATTCAATCTGCTTCTTATGTGCTTCTTTCTAAAGGTATTTTGCAAGTAAATATAAATCTCAAAGGAATGATATATATTAAACTGGCATTTTGGTTAGCAGACATATGTTTGAAATACACTGTAGACTGAAATAGAAGGTATCTTAATTGAGATCTACAAAGACTATCTCACTGGTTATGAGAGTGCCAAATAAAATACATTCTCACAGTGTCAGAAATATACAAAGGCAGGAAAATCCCTTGCTAGGGGGTTTGACATTTGCTTCTATTTGGATTTGAAATGAAAAGTAAAAATTGCAAAGGTCTCTGTGGCAAAAGATTCTATTAAAAATTAAATTTCAGACTAACTAAAATGCTGAGTTTAAAAAACTGTAAATTAAAATTGGAATCCCTTTAAAAATGATTTTTTTATTATTTTGAAATACTTTTTATATTTTAAAAATGTCATTATTCCCATTTTATTATTATTATATAGCTATATTGCGATTATATATATTCATTGTTATCCTTTTTTTTACTTAATTATGCTAGTTTTTTCAACTTTTTTGAATCTAATTACTTCTGACATAGAGCTTATGTTTTTATTTTTTTTCTCTTCAGAGTGTCTTTTGTTTAGAGTTTTCATAGGAGGCTCTAAAACTTTGAACTAGAAAATTAGATGACTCCTCATCACAGTTTAGATAGACATCTGTTTTTAATATCTGGATAGCAGCTTGGTTGCATTTTGGTGCAGTAATAAAACAGCTGTTGCCCTACCTTGTATTGAGTGACGACCTTACTTTCTTGTTCCAAGTACTTCTTTCCTCATTTGAGGTTAAAAGGGAGCAGTTTTACCTGTTGAATCAAGGTGTCAAAATTTATTACAAGAGATGAGATAGTTCAAAGTAGAAATTTGAATAGAAAATTTAAAATATTACTCAGAGCTTCCATTTAGACTTTTAAAGTTACATTTTGAAATGTAAAAAATTCAACATATGGGGCCTGTGATTTAGAAACTGTTAAAACCTAGCGGAACTCATTCCTGAGCAGTGTGAAGTATATCAAGGGCTATGAACTGTGAAGGCCCAGCTGTGCTGGGGAGCTGGGATTTCTGTGGCACCCAGTTTCCCAAGGTGGTGGCTTATGATTCCTCAATTTCAGGCAGCCCAGTTGGTTCAGGAGCTGCAGCAATTGCAGAGAAGGCCTAAAAACTATCACAAAACAGGGGTCCGCTCCTTTCCAGTTGTCAGATAATGAAGTAGTTGCATTCCTACAGTATATGACATTCTTCTAACAATTCAGTATTTTTTCATGGAAAAATTTTGCATTCTCTAACCAGCCCTCCTAGGGATGTAGCTGTCTAATCTTTCTATAACACACAACAAACTTGTTTCTCTACTCACTTAAGTGTAAAGGCCACTGGTCACTTGTAGCTTCTATATGCTCATGCCATGATTTAGTGTGTCTCTGTTTACAGCTCCTTACTGAGGACCATCGCGAAGGCTGAAGTGCACACCATTGGTTGTTCCACGTCACAGCAAGACTGATTCTACCAAAAAAAAAAAAAGCATACTTTTTTAAACTGGGTTTTCACATTATTTTCTCCGGAGTGGGAGCTATATTGTCATTCCTCTGTAAAAAAATGAAATATTGGCTGTGTGGCTTAATCCAAATTTTTGGCTTGCAGAAATAGTAATAACTCCATGGTGCTCACTGAATAAAGATACCTGATATGCAATGTTAAATATCTAGTTTTCAACCAAAATTTAATGGTAAGCTTCAATACCTTGCTCTCAGACTCCACTGAGTTTGATTGTTTCCTTTCAGATGCAGGTCAGTTACAGTACTGACTTTCAGAGTTCAGTTCATTATGTCACTATTATAAGTCTGGAGATCTCTTTGGGTTCTTGATGTCACATAACAAGACTGAAGTTAACAAGAACTTCAGTTTTGGTCTACTTATTGTTAGGATGTAGCATTAACCATTCCTAAATATAGTTATTGTGGTTTTCACCTCTCAGAAAATTGATGTTTTAATTTTAGACAGTATAAATAGGTAACCAAAAGTGTAGACTTTGTAGGGAAAAGGCATAGCTGGTTTTATCACTGCCTTTGCAAATAATAAACTACTGATTATCAGGGTGGTAACAAAAATAATTAAAAAATTGATTAAACCCTCATATTGCTTATTTCTTGATGCCCTGATTCCTCAGAGCAAGAAAGAACTTTAAGGCATGACTAGGATCACAGTCTCCAAAAACATGATATTTTTTTTAGAAAATAAATGATATCTTGTAAAAATTTGGAGGAGTAGGATAGCAAAATTTAATTGGCAAGAAAGACAGCTTATAAAAGAAGTTTTACTACTAAATTACCTTTAACGAGAGGTTGAGAGAGGAATGAAATCACAAAAGGATATCTACATTACAATCTTCAGTGTAGTGACACTTTAGGGAAATGTACAACATACTTTCTTCCCAGCAGTCAGCCAGTTCTCCAGGGAGTTGTATATAATGGAGCAGAACTCAGCTATGACAACAGAAAAGTAATATGATTTCATTAAAACTTAGTCAATGAGTCAGGTTATGTCCCCATAAATAAAGATGGTCTTTAAAATGTCACATATACATATATATATATAGGAATAGAAAAAAAAAACAACCACTGAACGTATTATTTATAAGGTGCTGCACTAGTGCTATGAAGCTGACTTTAACTTATCTGGGGACTACCTTGTACTGGACAGTGGGTCAAAATATTGTGACATCCTGTAACCTACCTAAATAGTGTTTTAAACCCTTTGTATTTGAAGATTTGCCTCTTCAGTTGGAGAGGTCTAGCAAGAACTGCTGGTTCGCTTCAGATGCAAAACTTTCAGCTATTATTGACAATTTATATTACAATGTTGGACTACCACCCTACTCTCTAGTTTCATTTGGTACTCAGCAGTCTGCTGAAAATCCCTAAACAAACCTAAACATACTAATTAAGTTCAGGTATTTTTTTTCAATAAGTGAGATCAACCATTACGATCTGATCTTTATTAATTTATCTCATTTTCAAAGCTGGCATTTAGGTGGCTGTCCTGGACTACAAATGGGGAAATGAGTTTAGAATCAAAGACTCTCAGAATAGTTGAGGTTCAGAAAGGGCACTCGGAAGTCTTCTGTTTTAACACCCCTGCTCAGGCAGTACACCTAGACACAGCTGCCCAAAATCATGTCCAAATAGTTTTTGTATATCTCCAAGGAGAGAGACTCCACGGGTCTCTCAGAAAGCTGTGTCAGTGCTCAGTAACTTTCATTGTAAAATAGTGTTGCCTAATGTTTGTTCCTGTTGCCTCTGGTCCTGTCACAGGGCACCAATGCAAAGAGCCTGGTTCTGTTCTCTGCACCCTCCCTTCAGATACATCAATGAGACCTTCCTTGAGTCTTCTCCTGGTGGAACAGTCCCAGCTCTCTCAGTCTTACCTCACAGAAGAGATGCTCCTGTCCCTTAATTATCTTTATGGTCCTTTTTAAACTTCATGAGGTTCTTGTTGGCCCATGTCTCCAGCCTATTGAGGTCACTTGGTATGGTAGCAGGACCATCTGGCATATCAGCCACTCTTCCTGGTTCTGTGTCATCAGCAAACTTATTAACAGTAGACTCTGCCCTAGAATGCTGGTCATTAATGAAAGTGTTAAACAGGACTGGACCTGAGTATTCACTCCTGGGGTACACAAATTACTAGTGCAAACTAGACTTTGTGCTACTGATCACTGTCTTCTGAGCCTGCACAGTTTTCCATCCACTTTGCTCTCTCCCCATCCTGACTATTCTCCTCTATGAGCCTGTAGTACCCTGAATCATCCTTCTTGCCCTTTTTGATGACTATGAGTGATGCTTGTTTCCCTCTAGTCCTCAGGCATTTCTAATCATGATTGAAGAATATTGAGACTAGCCTTGCAATGAGAGATGCCAACTCTCTCATTACTTGTGAGTCTATCCCATCAGAGTCCAATTTGCCTAAGTATTCCCTGTCCTGATCCTCTTCTACCATGGGTACATCGTCCTTGCTACAGGCTTTCCTCCATGTCCTAGTTCAGCAGGTGGGACCAGTTGTCACTGTGTGGGGGGTGATCAAAGCTGTGTGTTCTACCCCCTCTATTCATTCCCAAGGTCAATGGCCCATTTGCAGCAGCTCCCCAGGGAGTCGTTAGCACCTCCACTCCCAGCCTGAGGAGGTGTAGCTGCTAATGGGCCATCAACAGTCCAAAATACCCCATGACTCACAGAGTTAATCACCCATTGTGTGAGTCCCCGCCCTGGGGGAGGGACTGGGTGCTCCCTGAGGGTACAAAAGGGATGGGTAAGAAGACCTTGGGAACCTCTCGTTGGACCCAGAGGAGTAGCAGGATCTCAACAGGAGCAGACCACCACTCGCGACCAGACTACAGCCATCACCTCCACAAACAGGGTTTTTTCACTTTCTTTTGCTTTGGGGAACCACATGGGTCTCAGCACAAGGCTAACAAACCCTTTTGGGTTTGTACCCCAGGGCACTGGGTTGTACTGCTGGGTTTTGGGAGTTGAAAGCAATTTCCCTTTGTGTCAGTGTATTTACTGTATTATTATTATTATTAAATTGTAGCTCTGACTTACAATCTCTCTCATGTTGAGCTTATTTCTCCTGCTGGTTTACCTCTAAACCAGCACATCCCATGTTTCTTGGACCTGGGATTTCCAAAGAGTAGTCCTACTAGTAAAGACTGAAGTGAAGAAAGCATTCAGTACCTTGGTATTTTCTTCCGGAGCACCCACATTTTTCCTAGTCTTCCTTTTGTCATCTATATACTTTTAGAAGCCCTTTTGGCTGCCTTTGGCAATCCTTACCAGATTCAGTTCCATTTGGGCTTTGGCTCATCTCATTTCTACATGCTCATACAGTATCTGTATTCCTCAAGAAACCTGTATTTACATTGCTAAATACATAACAGTGAGACAGACAAATGAACTGCCAGACATCTGTATACCTTGTTGTCTTGTTTCTACATACTGTCTGGTCGCTAATGGTGACTAATTTTCTCTGAGGTATAGCCTAGGCATGGTATTGTGGATAAAGCGTGAGCCCAGGACCATACCCAATAGGAAGCATGGTCAAGACAGCAACAGATGATGAACATTTACCCATATTTTCTTGTTAATTCCAGCAGCTTCTTCATCTCAAACGGGCTCATAACTTCCCATCTTACCCCTTGGCATGTAACATACACTTGTAATATCATGTTATGAAAAACCCCCACTGTAGTAGGCTTCAACATTGCATTTTGAGTAAAAAAAGCAACACATAAAACATAACATCATTTGCTATGCAGAAACAGCACAGGATTGTGCCACAGGAGATGTGAATGTGGGAGGTCTGTTCCAATTGGCCTCAAATCTGAAAAAAATATTTTGTAGACTGGAGGTATTTAACTATGTAAATGTAGTCTAACAGATCTCATGTCCCTTCATGATGTATTTTGGTCAGCTGATATGGGTGAAAAGATATTCCTTCTGTAACAAGACATAGATTCCCTGACAGGTCATTGTCCATTTGGTCTTCACACCTTTCTGCCTCAACGGTCTGTAAAACCCTCAGTTTTTCTACTGTCAGAACATTTTACAAGTTCATCTCTTCTATTTAGTTGTCAGAAAACCATTTTTGCTTATGTTGGGCAGTGTGCAGTATCATTCTGATGAAGACCATATGGAAAGGTAGGTTATATTTCATTAAATTTATTCTGATGTAATCTGGAATTGTGGCAGATGTATTTACCATTAATGTTACATAAAAATATCTCTGTTCAGTTTTAACCAACCATTCACAAGATGCCGAATGGAATTAACATCTTGCAAAGACCAGAATGGAATGATTTGATGTATTTGGAGATATTTTGGCATATTTTCCTAAAAGAAAGAAGCTGCCAATAAAAGAGTTGCATCAGGTTGAGATTTCATTATAGTAATTCCATCTTTTATCATGAATACCTTCTTAGAAGATTAGCATTGTCAAAATATTGTTGTGAATTTCTCCTTTTTTTCTTTTCTTTCTGTGTGTCACATAAAAGATGTTTCTTCTTCTCTAAAGAAAAGACCCCAGCCCTGAACAGATGCCACTAGATCATAGAATAGAGCTTTCTTCTATCCATTTCATCTTCCTGTTTTAACAGCTAGTAGGCTTAAATCTCCATGTCTCCCATTTGCAACAACTAAGCCATTGCTTCTGGTAGTGGCATGTGTTAAAAGCTCCATGAAGAATACTGAGCACCAGTTGGCAAGCTTACATTGTTATACATAACTGAGAAGTACATTATGACCGATATTGCTGACTGCCTTTACTATCAATCAACAGGGGGAAAGAAATGATGAGGTTACCTCAGTTGATGGACTCTGACTTCCCTGCTTTTGGATTGTCAGAATGTCAAAAGTCATTTCCCACTGGTGAGGCTGAACCCAGGAAATAGTGAAATAATACTGACCAGAAAAAGGATATCCTTTAAATATCTGGTCAAAAAATTTCCTTCTGTCTTCACTTGAAGAAGTACAGCTGTCATTCATAAAAATGATGCAAAGCCTCAGAGCTCTCTTTAATGTCTTGCTGACACTGGACAAGCAGCTAACATCAGCTTCCAGAAATGCCTTTTTTCCTCTCCAGCTGACTGGGAAAATTAGTTCCCTTCTCACTGATGAGAATTTTACTGCAGTAGGCTGCAGTTTTTCCTGACTCCCTTAAATATTATCTTTAACTTTGTCTCTCATAAGCAGGTTTCAGCTGACACAAAATGTGGTTTTTCCCTGGTTCTGGCACTGAAGAACAAAAGAACTTTATACAGAAGTCCATTATGGTAAGTGACTTCCTCTTTGAGTTTGACATCTTTCTGCTCTTGAAGATGTTGAAGGCAACTTCAAAACAGAACAGGGTTTGGCTTGGCCAATTTTACAACCACCCATAAAACATCAAGTTAAAGTGAAATTTGGGGACAAGA